>MNCI01007030.1:242715-260169 GCA_015680685.1 Gnetum montanum | reverse complement strand
GAAAAATACCAAAAAAATCACATACCTCAGACTTGCTTAACCATACACCGTGATACTTACAAGAAAGCCTGGGAAGACAACGAACAATTAACCCCAAGTGTTTCTTGTGGTATTAAGGCATTTAGTCTGCGGAGTTCGACCGGATCGCGCATGCACGCTCGTATTCGTATGGTTGAGTGTACGGGTACCTCGCCACTCATCACATATGAAAAATATTTTTTAAAAAAGGAAATAACCTCCATGATGGAAAAGAGAAAATTTTAGTATAACCTCATGATAGGGTATAATTTTACTCCATGAGATATGCTACGTATAACATATCTTTTGAAAATTACAAGGGATAAAGTTAATAGACATGTGGTAAACATGCCTCGACTTTCTACAGCATTAAAATTTTTTAGAAATTTATAACTTCCTATGGAAGTTAAAACTATATCCCTTTGATATTTGCAAGGTTGTAACTACTCATAGGACACTTACCAACTTTGGCATGTATTTCTATAATTTTTGTAACTCCCTATGGTAATCTCCATGGTATTGGTTACCAAGAAAACACTTGGAAACCATAGCTCAAATTTCTGATAATTTCTTATAAAGGTTATAACTTCTAAGATGGTTATAAATTAATATTCATAGATATTTGTAATACCCTTAACATCTAATGATTATTGTAACTACCCTAAGGTCACTATAAAAGGGTTTTCAAAGGTAGAATCAAAGGAGGAAGATTGGGGGTAGAGCAACTTTGAACAATATTGAGTATTTCTTGTAATGCATGGCTTGCTAAAGACATCAGTTTAGCTACTTTTTTATAATCCTATGAATTCACTCCTTCCCATTTTGTTTTAGTTTCTTAGATAATAATTTAGATAGCATTTTGGTTGATATTTAATTTTGGGATTTCTCCAGGGTGCTTTTATAGCTCTATTTTTGCACAATAGGTTTTCTATAAAAGAGCTTATGTTGTTGAAAAGCCTGTAGAGCAATTTAATAGTAATGTCTTAACAAAATTTCCTAGTTTGAGCATAGAGGATCTAGGAAAATATTTGGTATTTTAAGATGACTAAAATAGTTTCACTATTTTAAGGTGTATTGCCTTAGTATTGTAAGCTTAAAGCTATTAAATTTTTCTCAAGGCTTTGTTGAATGTAATTTTTGACAACTATTAAATAGTTAAAATAGAAGCTTGTAATTTGTCACTTACGTAGCATTTTTGATAGTGTAATAAGATTGTCTTCTACAAAATTGCTTGTTAAGCTCAGAGGATTTGGACAATTCATAGTTAGATTAATTTGAAATGGCTTTATTAGGAAGTGTTTTCTCATGTCAATTTATCTTACTTAAATATTTTCAATTTCGCATAAATCTTCTTTCTTTTATTTTCTCTTTCTAAGTCCATTGAATCTCAATATATTTCTAATTTTTTTATGGAATTTTCTCTCTAGGGAAAATTAGAAGTAGATTAGAAAACTTGTGTTCAAACATTTTTGTAAAATTTTGTTTGTTACAAGTAATGTACTATAGGGGCTATATAGACTAATTGACTTGACAAAATAGGAACCTTCAATAACTCACAATATTTGACAAAGTTAGTTGAATTTCTTTTATGATAGCCCATTACAATTTCATATACAACCCAACCATTTCAAAATTTATAATAGCAAACACACTTACTCATGTTTAGGTCGTTTTATAACCACTAAGTCTATTTGAAGGTATTTGGGCCTTAGTGCTACCAAAGACCAACAAGCACCTAAACCTTGTTTGAAGAACACCTTCATTTTTCATGACCCTGGTCATGAGATATTAGAGCCCCAAAATTTGGTAGCCTCAAACAATTACCAATAGTAACACATCTTATTTAATAGGAAAACCATCAAACTTGTCAAATGCAACACATCTCATTCAATGGAAAAGCCAAATCAAACCTGGCATTGGCAATGAAACCCATTGAAGGTTTCACCTCATAAAAATGAGGAAGAAAATTGCCAAGAAGCCTAAGGGTTTAATAAACCTTGGCACTGGGTGTTAGTTCCTCAAAAACGTTTCTAAGTAAGCAACACTTTCACACATGAAGCACAAAGACCTTATTGATTATTCAATGTACCACTGTCATATCATAGTCATGATGTCAACTTATGGAACTCATTGTTAACCCTCATGACCATTTCCTAATGATCAAATATAACCTATAATTATCATAACCTTATCCCATTACCACAAGCACTCTTTAGCATGTTTTGACACTACATGATCAAGCACAAAGAGGTAACATTGGTGATGGGTTCGCAATGGTGTTTTTTATTCTTTATCAATGTATCTTAGGTCAATCCTCCAAACATCAACAAATAAGATCCAATGAAACACCACCAAGAAAATGCATGTTGCAACTTTTAACCTTTACCATCCAACTTGAGGTAGGAATTCATTGTAAATTTTAGGTTGGTAGCCCATGAGCTACAATCTTACATACTTTAGCTTGTTGGGGCTAAAAAATTCTTTATAAGTTAGTGTTGCCTCACTTCCCAAGTGGAAATGCTACTATTATGTCTATATATGGGCTTGGGAAGGCTAAAAATTCCTTGGGGACTATCAAATTTGGCATTTTCATGGGTTTTTGTAGAGGTATGACCTCAACTACGCTATAGCCATCTACCCCCAGTGTAGATAGTGTTGGGTTTTCATTTTTTCTAAAAATACCCATTGTAGTCACCACAAAGCCCAGTGTAGCTACAAGACCAATGTTGGTATTTTTTGATTTTTCATTTTTCCAATAATGGCCAATGTAGTCATAAAATTTTCCAATGGTGGTAACATGGTCAACATAATTATCTTGGATTTCTTATGGCTACAGAGTGGCCAGTGTAGTCACCATGATTTCACTAAATTTCAACAAATGCAAGTGTATTATTTAAAGGCTAGCATATTCACAAAAGTCTATTTGCTATTTTTAGTTTACAGATGGGTTTTGATGTCCTTGGTGCATTAAAACTTACCAAAAATGATCATCTACACTAGAATCATAGGCATTACACCTACAAATAGACATCAATCTATCATTAATCATGGTAGTAATTTGCAGCATGAAATCAAGAATCTAAAACCTATAAAACCCAAGCTCAAACACCATATTTAGGTTCCACACTTCAAAAATTTTGAGCAATCTCAAATGAGAATTTGTGCAACCCATAGTCTTGTTTTGCAACCTTAACCACTTTTTCATTTCACTTGGCATCTATGTTGAGCACTAGAGACTCTTAGCATAGTCCTACTAGAATAAAAATGCACATCACTATTAACACCACCTATAGCCAAAGTTGTAGATTTGAACAAAAACTAGCAAGGAGTTATAACAAATTAAAACTAGGAAGTACTTGGACTGTGGAGATCGACTGCAAAATGCAACCTATCAACTCCAATAGGCTTCAAGCTCCATTCAAGCTAGCTTCTTGTGTTTTGAGCACACCATCTCTACTCTTTGAAATTCATACTTTCATTCAATAAATTTTTTAGTTCATTTGTAGTGTAGATTTATTTTCAAGTTGAATTTCTATGTTAATTAGTTTTTATTCGAATCTACAATTCCATTCTCATGTTTTCTTTCCATTTACACTTTGTAAGTTCCTAGATGATTGACAACATCATCCAAGGCACCTTGGATCTTTTTTTAGAGGCCCTTGTAATTCAAGGTTAGGCTATCATAGCCTACAATTTTTGGCTTTCTAGCTACCAAATTTTTCATGTGCTACAATATGCAAAGATAAGGTACTAGGATCCATAATGATCAACATTTACAAATGAAGCTGAATAGCCTGGAAAAAAGACATAATAGTTAAGTTTGAATTTCATTATATCTCCCAAGCCTCAACCAAAGTTCAAGAAATAGTCATGCAACTCGCAGTTTCCCTAGTTGAAGATAATGCAACGATCGACCTTGAGCTCTTTAATGATCATGTCAACATTGTTAACAAGGTACCTAAGGATTACAAAGCCATTTATGCATTTTGACATAGCTTCTAATGCCCATGGAGCTAATGTTGCTTTCATCTTAACATCACCTTATGGTGTAATCTAACCTTTCACTTGCCATTTTTAATTTTCATGTACCAACAACATAGAGGAATATGAAGGATTAATTAAAGGAATGATGGTATCTTGTCATCAAGGAATCAAATGCCTAATAATAAATGGTGATTCCTAACTTGTAGCCAATCAAGTAATTGAGGTCTATGTGTGCAAAGCCAAACATTTTCAACCCCATTATGACTTAGCTAAGAAACTAATGTAACAATTTATAGATGTTGGAATTCGACATATACCCTAAACCAAAAATATCTTAGTTGATGCCATTGTAACCCTAGCCCTACATGTGGTGTCAGATGTGTTTAGAAAGTTACCTACTTTAATGAAAAACATTGCTCTCTCCATCACACAGAACATTAAAGGTACCTCCATAGCCACTATTAATATTGCCCCTCAAAAGGAGTGGTATGATGATATCAAGTTCTAACTAATGTGTGGTGAAGATCCATAGAGCCTAATTGCTTCTTAAAAAATATTATGCATAAAAAATAAAAATAATATGTCATTGTGGCTGATAGAAAATTATGTCAAAATTCCTATGATGGCATTTTAATGTGCTTGGGAAAACCTAAAGCTTGCACCATCCTTAGGCAAGTTAACAAAGGTGTCTGTGAAGGATGTATAGGACCTAGAGCCATGACCATAAATATTAGATGATTAGGATATTATTGGCGCTATATGGAATGTGACTACCTATAAAAGGTTAAAATCTTTGATACATGTCAATGGTATAACAACTTAATACACATGTCAACAACTAAGTTACATACTACTCAAATCATGTGGCCATTCTAGTAATGGAAAATTGACATTATTAGACCCATGATACATAAGTCTTGTGTAGGACATAACTTCATCACCACCACAATTGAATATTTTACAAAGTGAGTTGAAACTATTTCTCTAAGGAAAATAACATACCAATAAGTTTGTAAATTCATGCTAGACAACATAGTAGCACATTTTGACACACCCTTAACTATAGTCATAGATAATGGACCATAATTTAGGAGCTAGGAAATGTAATCCTTTTGTTAACAACTAATCCTTATGCATTAATTTTCATCTCCATATCATCCTCAAGCTAATGCAAAAGCTAAAGCTAGTAATAAAGTCTTCATAAACATGCTTAAAATGATGCTAAATAATAGTAGACAAAAGTGACATGAGCAACTTGTCCATGCACATTGGGCCTATAGTTCTACCTATTGAGTTACAACTGGTGTCACCCCGTATAGCCTTGTTTATGGATCTGAAGTTGTTTTTCCCCTTTAAATATAGGTTCCATTACTAAGATTAGCTTGATCTAACTTCATAAATGATGAGCAGAACAAGGAGTTGCATATCATCGATCTTGATTTGGTGAAAGAGCAATGAATACAAATGCTTTCTCACATCAAACAATATCAAGAGAGGTAGAAGCAATAACATTGTCATGATCTAAATAGATGAAATCTTAAGCAAGGAGACCTTGTCCTCAAGGTCATTTGTGAACATGTGGATAAACTATTAGCCAATTGGGAAGGACATTTCCTAGTTATCAAAGCTTATGGCAATGGGGCATTCAAATTGGTAGACATGAATGGGACTGAATTGGCTGATCTGGTTAATCATTTCTATCTTAATTCCTATTACATCTAATATTTTTTCCTATAACCTTTTATTACTTTTCTTTATAGGTATGGATAAATAATTGACACCGATAGCCTTTACAACATATAACAAGTGAGCTAGCATAACCTTTATCTCTCTCTCTCTTTGTTTGGTATAATTAATGACTGCAAACCTTGTAAAATATGTGATGCAAGATAAAAATCACTCATACTATACTAATTATAACCTATGTTGGCCTACAATTTGCTAGTTATCTCATCTGGACTTGTCCAATATATTGTAACAACATGTATTCTCTAAATTGTTTTCATATCCTCTTGGAGTTATTCTTATAGGATGAAACTTGAAGTCATCACAAAGGTACAACTCATCATGGTAATGAGTTACCATCCAACCTTGATGTGTGAGATTTGGTCAACCTATCCTATTATGCCAAGAGATATTTTCTTACATCATATTTTCATCACTTTTAAGCCATAATCCCATAGCCAAATTATAACCTTCCTTATCCTAGCAACAATCGAAACATATGTTTGACATTCATGCACTATGACCATGTGACATTCATGCACTATGGCCATGTAACACATCTCGTTCAATGAGAAACCCAAAATAAGTTTGACCCTAGCAATGAAACCCAATGAACTTTTTACCCCTTTTAAAAAGGAAAAAGAAAAAAAAAGGAAAATAGGAAAGCAATTTACCAAACAAGCCAAAAGGTTAATGATGTCAAAAATTTAGATCAATAGTTCCAAAAAAACAAAGTAAGGAGCCTAAAAGCCAAATAAACCTTGGAGTGGAATGGTGGTTCCTCTAAGACATCATCAAATAACTAACAATTTAGGCACAAAGCATGAAGACCCCCTCAATTAGCAAGCATGTCCCTGCCAAGCCATAGATATGATGTCAATACTTGGAATTCTTTGTTAACCCATGTGATCATTCCCTGATAAGCAATATGATTTTCCTCTCATTTTAACATTCACAACTTTATTTCATCATCATAAGCACTCTTTGACATGGTTCAACATCTACTGAATCAAACATGGAGTGGAAGCATTAGTGATGAACCTGTGGTAGTGTTTTGCACTCTTTGTTGATGTCTCTTGGTTCAATCCTTAAAACATCAACAAAGAGAGTCTAATGAAACCTCTCAAAGAAATTCATGGTAAAACCTATAACCAAACTTCATTGTAATTTGGTGGAAATTAATGATAGAAAAAAATACCTTTTTTTGTAAAATTTGGCATTATAAACTTGTATCACTATCACTTACAATAGTATTTTAATGTAAAATATGATATTTGAAACCCATACATTGTAAATATCATACATCCCAGCTTATGGAGCCTTAAAAATATGCTTCATAAGTTGTGAATGCCTTGTCATCTAGGTGGGGAAAACTACATATGTCATGTCAAGCTTGGAAGAGTTGAAAATGGTCTACATGCCACAAAATGTGACATTTTTCAGCCTATACACTAGCCATTGTAGTGCCATATGATGGGAAACCTACAAGGACAACATATAGGATTTCGATTTTAAGTTTATACGCTAGGCAATGTATGGGGGTAGCTTAAAAAAGTATAAAAATTTCTAAATTTGCTCATATGCTACTAAGAGATGCCTTCTACATGCTAAAAATTTGTAGTAATCTATCAACAATCATGGTAGAAATTAATAGCAAAAAATCAGGGACCTAATAGCCTATTTAAGCAAGATTTGATCTCATTGTAAACACTTTTAGGAAATTTTCATTCAAGCTAAACATTAGAGACTTTCAGAGAATGATAGATTTACCAAGAGCCTGTAGCTATTTTCTCATGCCCAGCATAGATAGTGGCAGAGAAACCGATGACATGTTTGAAGGATAGACTATCTAGGATTCTCAAAAGTAGATCTAATTGTAGAATATACCCTACTGGCTATAACAGGTTCCAAGCATTCTCCCTTGAGCTCTTTGAACATTAAAGTTTAAAATGTTATATTATCTAAACTTCATTTCTATGAATCTTATATTAGTTTAATAAAATTTTTACAGTTTCATTTGTTTGCTAAAATTTATTCTACATTTCTCCATGCTTAGATCATGTACTTGTAATTTTATTTTATTTATATTAGTAATAGATTGTAAGTTCTTGAGTGATCGGTAATATCATCCATGGCATTTTAGATCCTTTTCTCAAGGTCCATGGATCTGAGGATAAAGTTGTTCTATCCTAAAATTTTTGGATTTCTAACACCAAATGTTCTTGGTGCTAAAGCTATAGGGTCTACTACTCTAGTGATTTGCATTGAAAAATGGTTGTACACTTTTTGATCTCTCCACTCCAAAAATTCTTCTACTTTGGAAGAGTTTCAATGATCTTCAAAGTCTTTAAAATGATGAAAATTTTAGTTCAAATATGTCATGAAATTTTTGATTCTTAATTGACTTGATTTTACCAAATTTCTACACATTCCCTGTCATGTTTTCAATACTTTTGATGGTTGAAATCTATAGTGTATGAACTACCATCATTTTAAACCTTTTGGGCTTAGAATTATAATGTATTTAGCACTTTTCACTATTCAGAATTGTAGCATATGGCCTACCAATGTGTGAGACTTTTCTTGAAATATTTAGGGGTGTTTTTGGCTTTTTTTTAGCCCTTATATGCTAGCCCAATAAAATTCATAGCTTGTAAGCTATGAAATTTATTTTACATGAAAAATAGATCTAAGATTTTTGTCAAAATAAGATCACAAGATAGGATTTTTCATGGGGAAAAAAGGAAATTATTCACTTCTTGAATCCCTATCAAATTACAATGCAAATTTTGATCACTAGACTCTTTGTTTGTTAAATAAATTTCCTTGAGATGTTTCACTAGTCCTATAGCACTATGAACATGTGGCGTTCAAGTGAGCCAAATGGAGCATCTAATGGGTAAAACCTAGTGTACCATAATAAATATCATTCATATCTAAGCATGCAAAATGCTAATTTAACCCTTGGAGATTTACCAAACAATAAATATAGATCAGTCATGGGGGAGGAAACCCCCATGCCATGTCAAAATTTTATTTTCTTATTATTTTCATTTGTACAATTAATAAAGTTGGTGTGTTTAGTTATAATTCTTGTACCCTTTTTTTTAAATTTATAAATAATAATTTATGGTATTTTTATTTCTATGAAAGTATTTTTTATTTTTTATTACTTTTGTGTATGTGTGGAAAAACCAAATAGTGTACTTTATGAATGCCCACTAAATAAGACAATGGTGGATGAGTGAGTTACAAATATGATGAGATGCAAGAGAGTCAAATGGGTCCAAAGTAAAGCCTTGATTAATAGAATGTTCACACAAAAAAGTTATCCTTCCATGTTTCTTCTATTTATCTCTAGTGAACCAAGCTTACATTCACAAGGAGCTAAGACTCACATTGTGAGTTGTTAAATCTAATGCTATTAGAACAATGGGCAACTAGTGGGATCTACACCTTAGGATGTGAGCTCTAGAATCCTAGAAGAGTTCTTGATCATTAGCAAGAAATGGATGTATCATTAAGGGTTGTTATGATCAATTGATGGGTCTAATTAATGTGATTGGATCAAAGTGCACATGTTATTTTGCTTGGTCATCCTAGTTAGAAAAGGTTTATGATCTTATGGACCTATGTGTGCCATGTGGTGAGGGATGAATTTTCATCTTCATTTAAGTTGAAGACGCTAGGTGGTGATCTAGCACTCTAGTCATTCTCATAACCGCAATTCTTATTAAAAATCCTCTTCCTATGAATTAAAAAGAGAATACAAAAAATGATAATGAATGAAAAAAAAAGATATTATGATTAGAAAAAGAAAATAAGGGAAGAAAAAGAAAGAGAAAATGAAAAGAAAAATATAATATTAGTAAAATAACGATGATGATAAGAAGAGATTATGAGGAAAGCAGTGTAACTTCAAGCTTATCAATTCATCCAAATTAATGTTTTTAGCATCCTAAATAGATTCTAATTTCTCATACTAGGACCAAGATGATTTTTTCAACCAATAGCTATGCAATATTTCCTCATCTTTAACTCATTTCTTAGATCACTTGGCTTTCCAAAATATCATAGCCCAAGAAAATATTCTACTCATCCCTACCCATGATAATAAATGCCTAAAATTTTCTATCTTAGTAAACTTTGGTAATTGATAGACATCATTATCCTTGATCTAATTCTTGATTCCATTTGAACATAGAGTTTCTCTCTTGATTTGATCATGAAATTGTGATCCCTATTGGAAAGTGGGATTGATTAGCATAGCAACAAAGCTTGATGAGAGGATTGTGGTAGAGAAAAATTTGGAGAATCTATTATGCATACATGCACAAATGGAGGAAAACCACATTGAAATCTTAACTTCTATATGTTTGATGATGCTCTACCTTGGTTCAATTTCACCAATGGTTAGACCATTGTACAATCAATTCTAGATGGAACTAGAAGTGATAGGTATTATCTTGCACTTGGAAGAGAGACTTGAAGGTCAATCTCTACTTTGTGAATGAGTAGCAGTGATAGGATGTAGTAGTATATCTCTCATGGGATGTAGGACTTACATGAACCATAAGCTAATTGAATGATTAAATGAGGATCCTATGATGTTCTACTCTCATCCTCTATCTTTCTCTTCTGTTATTCATTCTTCATCTCTTGTATTCCATTCTTATCCATCGTTTGTATGGCAAGAAGTTAACAAGAAAAGTGGAAAATGAAATCTTGTTATCCAATGGGACGGTCTCATGTTTAATGCTAATGTCTTAGTAATTATTGGAATCCATGAGTGTCTCATTACTAGATTATAGAAAGGCAAGAAAGGAAAGTATCTGCTATGGAAAAGACCCATTTATGAATCCTTGGTGTATTGACATTATATGTAAGTAAGCTAATGTTTATCTTCTAGTGATCATGGTGGTTTCATTGCATAATGTACTTTATTGATCTTTTACTTATGTGAGTGTGAACTTTCCATTCTTTAAGGTTTGATCATAATCAGCTCTATCCAGTTCAACTTATTGTGTACATATATTTCATTATTCTTAATGCTCTAATCATTCTTCTTCTTTTTTAAATCCTTTTTCCCAGCTTTTGATTCACAAGAATACATAAATTGAATAATTAACTTAATTTCCATAATTACAAATGTTTCCAATAATAAATTTGTAATGCTTTTATTGTCATACTTCTTATATTCTTTGCTAGGTCAATTCATTGTAATTTAGGTGTGTTGTTAAACTTGTACATGGCTCTAGAGGTGAAGCTAAGTTTAAGGCTTAGATGATGAATTTTTATGTTTCTCCAAGTTTGGAAGGATGTGCTAATGCACCTCCTATGTTAATTCAAGGACATCAACACCCCTATGCCAATGCACCCCCTTTCATCAATAGAATAGTATAAATGGTAGGAACCCTCCAAGCTTTTTTTCACACTTTTTTTTTCTTTTACCTTTCCTTTGTTCCTCTTTAGCCATAAATAAGAAATACTCTACTGGATGTTTATCTCAAATGTTGAATTAGTGATACTTTCATATGCGTGCATCATGGTCATTCTTGTCCTTTATGTTCTTACTGTGGCTAGGACTTGATATGTTATCACTTAGTTGTGAAGGATATGCATAAATCCATGTATTTAATTCATTTGGCAGTTATATAGCCATAATCTATCTTATTTGTATTTACTCATGCACACCATCATATCATAGTTATGATAACACTTCTCAAGTGTTTCCAAGTGTTATATACATCATTTTTCCCCATGCAATTTTTACAATGGTAGTATGATGCCCATGGAACTTACGTTATTTTTAGTAGTCTTCACAACTCACCATGTTATGGTGATTGTGATTAAAGATTTGGAGACCAAGGAGGGCTAAGGTTGAACAATCTCATTTCTCCATATGTAGAGCTATTTGCAAACCACCAATTCCCAAGGAGGAGGAACAAAAAGAACTTTGATCTTTTCATCTAGAATCTATGGAACATGCCTCAAGAAGACCTTTACCTAGAAGAAGATTGAAAGGTAGGTAGTTACATTCTTCATTTTTGAGTTAATAATGTGCATAGTAACTGACTAAACAAGTGCTAGAGTATCTATAAGAAGATGAAGATAATGAACCTAAGGATATTCAAGAAGGCATGGATACACATGATGTCCAACAATGCCTAATTCATTAATAAAAAAGTTACCATCAATTTTTAAGGTTGATTCACTTAAGCTCAAGGAGTCATTATAGTGGATGGGCTTCTATAAGTACATCACCCAATTGTTCACCTAGTACTGGCATGAGGTCTACCAAAACCTTACAACATATGGTGTCATGAGTTTTGTTGGTAAACTTATTATGCCTATTTCTACATGGGCAATATTCAAGGCTACAGAATTGCCAAATGAGCCAACAAATAACTAGTGAGCATGAACCCAAGCTCAGATCAAGGATCATATTTTAGACTTTTGACATGGAAATAGTAGGGATGAAGGTGTCTATACTTTCCTTAGTTTATAAATCCATGTACAAAATTATCACAAATAAATTCTTTGCCCAACAAATGATCATCAAGTATCTTTTCTCAAGGAGAAAAAGTTAAGGTAATGATGATAGGAAAGTGTATCATCAACATCTCATTTTTTCTCTGCAAGGCCTTGATTCAAAAGATCAAGGATGTAACCTAAGAAAAAATGGAGTTCTATGTCTTTCCAAGGTAAATTCAAAAACTCTATGAATTAGCAAGCATAGTTAATCATATAAGAAGACATACCACACCTATAGNGACTAGTGTTAACTTTGTTATGTATGGTTTAGTCCAGAGTGAGGTGTATGATGTGGTTTCTAACCTAATGCTACTCCTAAATAAAATGGAAGATAATATTAACTAAGCTAAGAGAGAGGGTGAGAGAGAATCTAAGCTAGCCTAAGTGCGATGAGCATTCATTCCTTGATCATCCATACACATCTTGGACTTTGTGCACAACTACCACTAGGATTACCAAGTGCAGATCCTAGGTACGTTACTGGGTTACCAAGTAGTCACACTTAAATGCTCGTAATCAAGTTGTACTCATTCCATGTTTAATAGGGGTTTAGGGTGAGAAGAGATTAATTAAGAAAATAGTAAATAAAAATTAATTAAATAATTAAGCTAAGTGAATGTTCCAATGATGAAGTAATCTCGATCTTTATTTTCAATCATGTACATGTCCAAGTACATCACACTCGAATAAGGATGTCGTATAATTACAATCACCACACTACGGGCATACACTGGGAGAAAAATAGTTGAGAAAAAGAACTGCTAAAACTTAAAACTTAACTAAAAATTGACAAAAAGTTTCCTATCAGAACTATCTACCTCTTATTTATAGATGAGGAGACAGGCTACAATATCGCATACGCGATATCACGGTTAACTAAATGGCAATTCATCATACCCCCATGACTGAATGAAAACTCGTCCTCAAGTTATAGTGAGAACAAGCTCCATTCATTACATAGTGGATAGGTACGAAATTATTGGATGGTGAGAATGGGTTTATGCCATAGTATGGAGTCAAAAAAAATTGAGAAACAACACAAAGAATGTGCTACAACTACAAAATTGGTGGAACTCATGTAGTTCCTGGTGGCGGTGGCTCCTCCATAAGTGCTTTTCCCTTGTCTTATGCTCCAGGGCTTGGGGCTTGATGGCGTTGAAGTATGGCCTGGAGTTTCTCCTCTTCAGTTCAGGTATCCTGTGTCATCTATGCTAATGTTTCGATGTTTGATGGATTCAGCACCTCCCATGGGCAAGGTAGTTGCGGAAACATTTGCTTTTCCTTGACATACCAAGCCACAAATACCAGTCGTTCCTCCTTGTAGGCTTTGGCTTTATCTCTATACTCTTGAAAACCGACAAGCTGTCAAGCCAAATCTGTTGAGATACCTTTCTGTCCTTAGTATCTTGCCTTTACCACCTCAAGTTTAGAATTTGTGATCTATAATTTTTGCAATAAATTATTGCATTCTATAAATTTTGTTTCATATTTGCTATAGGTGGTAGCTACCTATTTTTCAAGCTTTCTCCTCAGGCACCCTACTGTTAACATGGCAAGGTTGGCATATCGTAGGTTTTCCAACTCCATGTATTCTGTAAGATCTTGAATCTGCAGGTCTAAGTTCTTAACTTTCACTTGGTGAGCTAAGACATATGTGTCCAATATGGCCCACTAGTTAGTGTGTTGAGCACAGATAGCATTGATGTGGGCCTTGGCCATATGGATCTCCTTCTCAAGGATCTATTTGTACATCCCCACCTGGTCCCAGAAGTGCTCCTTTAGCTTTCCATGTCGTTTAGCCTCATCTTGCCATGTGCTTATTTCGATGGCTATCTTTTGGCAGATGGTGCGTACCTGCTCCATTGAGAGGGTTCAATTCTCCCTGGCTAAATGGCTCATATCTTGGTTAACCTAGATGAATTGTTTTCACAACTGATGAAAGTGTTCTTCGAGAACATTCTTTTGCTTCTCCACACAAGCCAACTAGAGGTTGTTGGCAACAAGTTTCTTATTTTTCTCCTGTAAGGATTTGAGTGCCTTGATATGCACATGATTTTGCACCTATGTTGTAGAGGCATCCCAAATAGCCTTCACTTTTTCTTCTACCACCTTCTTATTCTCCATTAGTAGTTTGGTTAGTACCTCAATTTTGAAATTATCTAGCTGGTCTATGGGAACAAATTGCAAAGGGTCCCGTTCTGTTGCTTGTAGGGCCACGAGCTATTCTTGCAATTTCTGCACCTCTGCTTCAACATGCTCAGTCCTCACTTCTATTAAGACCAGCTTCCCCTTAGTGGAAATGAGGTTTGATTGAATTTTTGTAACATCTTGAGGAATTGCAAACAGGGACGTCATTATTTGTCCTCTTTGTAGCAATCGATCAAGCACATCCTCATGTTTTGCAGGAGTCATTGAGGTTTTAGCCAAAGTTTGATCATCCCGTGCTCCCATGAGATCTGTTAGTGGTACAATAGGTACATTGAATGATTCTTTAATATGATCTGTGACCACTTCTATAGCTCCCGCTGCATCCTGGTGTTGCATGACCACCACTATGGCCCCTTCACCAATTTCTAATTGCACTTGGAAAGATGCAGCATTTCCTGAGATCTGTTGTGACCACGTACGTTCCCCTCCTCTTGTATGAATAGACACTTCACCCCTTACACAATCCAAAGAAACTATGGACTATATGGCATCATCAATGATGTGAAAGAGATTTGTGTCATCATGACTTCCCAAACTGACCATCTCAGCGATGGCCCTGAGATGGCTCATCAATGGTCTGTAATCTTGTGGTGGCAGTGGTTGGTCTTGGCCCATGCTAGGCCCTACTTCTTATTGTTGGCTGGGTCTTGTACTTGGAATTTTTCTGGGTCCTGCAAGTTGAGTTCCAATTGGTCTAGCCATCTGTTCTTTTTCTTGTTCTGGTCCCAGTGTCTCACCAATGATTTTCCTTGCAGATGGTGGCTTTAATAGTTCAGCATATGAAGCATTTTTGGCTTTTCAGAGGACATAATTAGTGTATCCTCTGATACCATCATGTTGGCACAACTTCTAGATAAGACAAGGGAAGGGTAAGATAAGCTTCCCTATCTTCCATTCCTTGAACAACCTTAGGATCTCCGTAAGGTATAGATGAGGTAGGTTAGCGTTAACATTTCCCATCAGCACTGCACATCCTCTTGCCACATATGTTGAGATTCTTTTTAAGCCCTTCATGGGGAAGAGGTGATATGTTCCAATTTTGAAATAGATCCTCTCTTCCATCATCAACTCTCCAAATGTCTTATCCCTTCCAGATGCCCTTTCCAACCAAACTCGTCACACATCGGGGTCTAAACGGGTAGACAACTGAGCAACCTTGGGCCCTATATTTGGAAGGTTTAATAATTCCAAAATGGCCTACAGGAAGAAATAAACTGTTAAACCACAAATATTAATGGTGGTGTCTTGTTCTCTATTGTGCCAGAATTGGTACATTTCCCCTAGGTACCAGGCACCACTTGCAGAGAGGATAGGCCATAAGGGAGACCCTTTGAGGTGATACCTAATAGCCTCAAGAGCAAACTCTATGAAAGATTCAAAATTTAATTCCACAATCACCATATTGAATGTGGACCTTTCATGGATAGCCTGAACGCACTCCTAGGGCAACGTGAGATGTTTTCCCTGTTCAGGTGCTGCAGCAGCTCCTCCTTCTGCCTGCCCAAATTGTATGGTAGGAGGGTCCTCTTGATGAATGCTAAATGATTGTTCCTCCTGTTCTACATGTTGTCTGGTAGGGACTTGTTCTTCACCTCTCTTGGGTCATTTGCTTCCACCTTGAGTAGGACCTTCCTGTTGTCCACATTTTGGGATCATCTGCAATCACACAGGGCCAAGCGTTAGTAAGGTTATTACCAAAGTTAAGTTATACCTTACTACTTTCCTAACTAATTTAATTTATTTTATCTTCATGTGATGTTTCCCAAAATATTGTAATAGTGAGTCTTGTTGCTTAGGTGGTTTCCAATTTTATTTTCCCAATGTACCTAAAGGGATGAAATTATTTTCGACACAGTTATTCTTGATGTTATAGTTAATTACCCTTGATAATTTCCTTTTTGCAATGAAAAATTCCAAAAAAATTATATGCTAATCGATGTGTTTCTCTTCCCCACGACTAAGTTGAACACTCGAGGTTCAAGTAGGTTCAGATGGAATTAAAATCGGAGTACCAGCGAGTGAGTTATGGATATGAAAATAAGGGTCAAACAATCGCAAGTCGTAGAGAAAAATTCAAAAAATCCCCCCATGTGAATTGTGAAAAATGATGCTAAGTGTTGTGAGGGGATTGCCTATATAAAGGTTATAGGGACGCGATATCACGTACGATACATCGCATACGCGATATCGCATCGACTGAATTTTAGGCCCAAGGGAAAATACCAAATTCTTTAGGGTTTTTTTTGGAAATTAATAATGAAAATTAAGGACATGTGGTAGGTTTTTTAAGGGTTCTAGGGTAATTTAACTTTTTTTGAAGGCACAAATAATGATATGTGGTAGAATTGATCAATAAGGACCTTGGATGGTAGAGAAAAAGGCTATGTGATGGTTACATAGGAGTGTTGGAATTCAGATGGATAGTAGTAGGGAAATAATGTTATGAAAAATAGGCTAAGGGTAAGAAATGATGTGTGTGATCTGTGTTATAAGTGAAAATTACAAAAGATTACACAAGTGGGTCCTCCCCAAAGCGGGTTCCAACATATAATTCCCTTATGTAACCACACTTAAAAGTGTCAGTGGGCACTAGAAGGGTTAAATGTAATCCACACTGATTCCACAAAACACACACATGTAAAGATCACCAGAATGAGGTAAAAATTCTATGCTATATGAGACACGAGCTACAATTACACGAATAGCGAGGTGAGACAAGGTATAGAAGGGATTGTAGAGATTGGGACATGAGGTAACTAACCCAGGACACAATGAATCCTACATGTAAAGTATGATTAATGTGTCATTAACCCGTTGGTCCAAGATCAAGACCAAGTTCATTCCTCTAATCAGTGACACCGCATTGTTTCATCCCATGATGAGTGACTATGAGAGTACCAAAACAACAACGCGTACGATCACTTGGCATTTTGTTCAAGGGAGGAGTGATTTTTATTTTGTGGCACTTCCTTTATTTTTTTTTTT
>MNCI01007030.1:221409-241215 GCA_015680685.1 Gnetum montanum | reverse complement strand
TTGATGTTTTTCAACACTCTCCCATCTAGTCATTTCTCCTTCTTCTTTTGCTACCCGCTTAATAAGCTCTTGGACTTGATGGGTCCGTAGTCTGTATAATTGACCTTAGGCATACATCCCTAGGGTTTCTCTTGTTGCATCATGAAGCCCATCAATGATATGGTACATTAGCCTTTCCTTGGAGAACTCATGGCCTGGATAGTTGTTTAATAGTGCATAATATCTTTCTAAGGCCATGTCCAAGGGTTCATGTTATGCTTTTTTCCACTCTTGGATTTGTTTCCTCAAGGCTAACACTCTTGCGTAGGTTTGATATCTTTCATTAAAGAGTTCTACCATTGTTGCCCAACATCGTATTGAATTTGGTTTTAACAATCTATACCATACTTTTTCTTGGCCAACAAGTGTCATAGGGAAGAGCTTGAGTTTTTTCCAACTGTTATCAATGTTGTTCCATGCACAAGCATAGTAGAAGGCTTGTAAATATTGATGTGGATCTAAGTCATACCCTCCTAAAAAATTGGGAAAGTTGTTTAAATCGAGCCTGGGTAGATGGCTCTCTTTACGATGCCTACGGGAGATTCGAACAGCCTCTTGTATTTGCGTTAGGCTTGTAGTGGCTAGTGGGGGTTCATCTTCATCTCATAATTTATGCTTTCATGCGTTGGGAGGATGTTGCCATTGTTTATGTTTATAAGAAACCCCCACCTCCGGTTGCGTACTCCAATTTTTGTTGTCATATAGTTCATTAGTTCTCCAATGAACTTCCTCACTAGGTGTGGCATTATCGTAGTCTTGTAGGAGAGGCATGGTTTTGTAATTGTGTGTGAATTTATATGTGACTTTTTATAATGATATTTTTTTCGTAAAATATATATCATTAATTCCTATATAGCGACCTTGTATGAAATAACTAATCTAGATAACTAGCACTGTCCCTAGAAATGACACCAATGATGAGTGGCGAGGTACCCCTACACTCAACCGTACGAATATGAGTGTTTCATGCATGATTCGGTCAAACTCTACAAATAGGCTAGTTGTGGTATCAAGATAGTTATCCTTAGGTCACAGTTAATTGTCTTCCCATCTGGACTAGTGTTAACTTTCTCATGTATGATTTAGTTCATAGTGAGGTGTCTGATGTGATTTCTAACCTAATGCTACTCCCGAAGATAATGGAAGATAATATTAACTAAGCTAAGAGAGATGGTGAGAGAGAATCTAAGCTAGCCTAAGTGTGATGACCATCTATTCCTCAATCATCTGTATACATCTTGAACTTTGTGTATGACTACCACTGGGATTACCAAGCGTAGATCCTAGGTACGCTACTAGGTTACCAAGTAGTCACACTTAAATGCTCGTAATCAAGTTGTACTCATTTCCAATTTAACAGGGGTTTAGGGTGAGAAGAGATTAACTAAAAAAGTAGTAAATAATAATTAATTAAATAATTAAGCTAAGTGAATGCTGCAATGATGAAGTAATCTTGATCTTTATTTCTGGTCATGTACATGTCCAAGTACATAACACTCGAATAAGGATGTCATATAATTACAATCACCACACTACGGGCATACATTGGGAGGAAAAGGGTTGAGAGAAAGAACTACTAAAATTTAACACTTCAGTAAAAATTGACAAAAAGCTACCTATCAGAACTATCTACCTCTTATTTATAGATGAGGAGATAGGCTGCGATATCGCATACGCGATATCGCAGTTAACTAAATGGAAACTCATCACTAGCAAATCCATCTCCTAACCTCCTTAGTTTCAACATTAGGAAAATCTAGGTACTCTTCCTAGTAATAAGTTTTAACCTATTATGCAGATTCAAGGTGAGGGGTAGGCTACCATAATTTTCATTAAGGATTTGCTTGACCTTTGTTGTAATTTTCTGGACATGATGGAAGCCATCATGGATGGTGAGGCTATAAGAAAAGAATTCTTCTTGTTCCCTCCTACCTTACTACATGGTCCACCCATGGTTCATCATGATTCCCTAGTTCAATCTTAGAATTATTTTTTTTGCGAAGTATTTTCTCTTTACATAAATTCAAACATAGCATACACAACGCTTAGAATGTGAAGAAAGTCTTCCATGTACCCACTAATAAACTTGGGACTAGTCTTTGGATATAAGATAAGCAAAGGATTATTTTTTATGTGAATATTCTATTGAGACACATTGATAGTATGGTGGAGGTATGCACCAAATTATAAAACACATATGCTAATAGAAATTTCTATCTAAGGAAGCTATAGAGAAGTCAAGCCAAGGTATGATAGTTGTAGGAACAAGTAGAACAATTTAAACCATTGGTACCAACACCTAAAATCACCCCACAAGTGCATATGCTAAGTTCATCATTGGTGCCAAGAAACCCACTCATATGCTAAGTTATTTCAAGCATACTATATTAGCAAAGAAACCCTATTTATGAAGCATGGATTACAATAGCAAATCAAAATGCTAAAGCATTAGTCCCAAGAGTGGGAAAATATGAGCCAAGAAAAAGAAAAGTAAGCACTCTCTCTTTTCCAACAATTAAGAAGGTTGGAGGATCAAATTCAAATCAAGGCATAATTTTAATATAAATATCTTCATACAAAGAAGGAGCACTAGAACTTATAGCAAGAGCTGGTAGACAAGACTACTAGGTAAACCAATGAACTCAAGAAGATTCATATGATTGAGTAGGCAACTAAGGATGTTGATGTATATAGATTATAAAAACTTGTAACCCTACTTAATGAATGATTAACCTAATGTTAAAGTCAAATTTTGGTGCATTTTGATATCGTATTAATGAAATCGTTGATATAAGCTCACGCTACATCATCATTGATATGATATCTTAGGATGTGTGCAGCCCTATAAATAAGCCACTTAGATGCACAATCTGTATAAATTTCATTTTCATAGTAACTAGACTCCTAAAGTTTGATTTCCTAACTTATACTTAGCGAAAGTGAATGCCCACAGTGTGGTGTGTCATAGTGAATGGAATCTTTGTTTGAAAAATTTGTACTTGGGCACAAGTTATGAATAGAAATAAAGATCAAGCTATTTCCCACCATTGTAATGTTCTCTTAGTTTACTATTTTAACTTAGCGTAATGTTTACTATTTACTAGATTTACACTTTACTTTCCTAAGCACTCATTTTCACTTGTTGATAGTAAGAAAAATGGATATGACTAATTTCAAGTATTAAGTATGATCATTTGGTAATTCCAATAGTATTATCACTTGCTTTGCCCAGTAGTGTGATACTTTGTAACCCCAGTGATAATTACATAACCCTAAGACATGATCAGAAAGTCAAGAACAACTATCCATCATCATAGACTAGAATAGATTTACATACTTGTTCTTACTTAGACTTAGTACCTAATTTCATCTTTATCATGTCTACACTTAGGAGTATTAGTGGCCAAAAAACATCATCTATTATATGCCTCATGATAAGCTAACCCATAAACTAACTTTATTGGCTTAAGTGGAAAGACAACAATGACAAGCTTAACTCAATTACTAGCACATCAACATTGACCATTCATGGATTATGATTAGCTTGCACGTGAACACTTGTAACTTGTATAGTTGGGTGTTGGACTGCTCCACCACTTATCATTAGCATTGTTGCCAAGGATAGTCAGTGTGTGCTAAGTAGTTGATATCACAAAGTTCATCATATTCAAAATTAAAAAGCTAAATTACATAACCCTTAACAAATTTGATCACACATGCTTAAGAAAATGTCACAGTTTCAACATGGCTTCAGTTAAAGACAAGTCATCACCTAGCAAAGAATTGAAATAGGAAAATGATAGAACTAGTGAGGAAGAAGACTAGGGTATGCCCTTGCAAACAAGAATATCATATGTTCATAATGATCCTTACTACCTAGACTTTACTTTCATCTTCCAACAAGATATGCAAATGAGATGGAGATACATATAGGGCAACATAGTTTTGCCTCCAAAAAATTCAACACTTAGCATACTTCAAAAAATCTTAAGGAAGATGAATCTAAGCCATGTACAAGAAGGGTACCATGTGATCAAACACATGACAAGACCCTACCAACCCACAAAGGTACAAATGAAGAGAGATGATGCTATGGAGATTAAGCATTCATACAACAAAGGAAAGAAGGTTAGCTCTTTAGTTGTCCTAGAATAACTTGATGATGATGTGTTTATTGCAGGAAAACTCCAGCAAAATCATGAAGACCATTCCAAAATTCCTATCATCTAACTTGAGGAACCTATCAAAGTTTAATTACATTCTACCCTAGCAAAGACACCTAGAAAGAAGGTAACAGACAACAAGTATAGGTAGAACTCAAGGCTAAGAGCTTTTGCTAGATCCCACAAGGAAGAGTATCAGAGTCATCAAAGGAGGACAAGTTGACATCATTTTTCTACTACCTCATATTCATCCTCATAATCATCAGTGGACTCTAATATAAGGAGACAGAGGTACTGAGACCATAACAAGGATGAACAAAGTACTCATGATCATTATGACCATCACCCAAGATACTCTAATGAAGAAGACGAAGACCATGAACTAAGAAGGCATAGGGATAGAAGAGAGAATCAAGAGAGATATGAGCACTGAAGGAGGCATCACTACAATAGAGCTCTTGAACCCAATCATGATGATGAACCACTATTGGTAATCCATAGTCTAATCAATATCTCAAAAGCTATCTATATACCAACCAAGCATGTAAGGGAAAGTCATATCAAAAACCTACACATGAAAAACATGCCCAACTTTAAGGATGGTTATAATGTTAATCCTCAACATCACCTTCAATCATTTCATATGCATATTCCCTGAAAAACATAGAAAGTGATTGGCAAAAACTAAAGTTGTTCCCAAGGACACCTATGAAAGAAGTTGAAAGCTGGTATAGATCACTTGAAATAGAATCAATCAAGAGATGGAGTACCATGTTGGAACTTTTCAATGAAAAATATCACACTTATTTATGAGTTTTCAATCTATGAAAAAAAATCTAGGGATGGAAGCAAGGGACCCATGAATCCCTTAATGTGGCAATGAACTAATACTATTAACTATTGCACAGGTTCCTAGGCCATAGATTTTCTCAATAGGAGAAACTAAGGCACATTTTTTATAGCCATCAAAATAAGACTAGAGACAACCTTAGGGTTTATGCCCAAGGTTGATTATCTAAAATGTCTACCCATTAGATTTAAAGACTTATTAACCAAGTGGTGAAAGAGAAAGGTGAATTAATAAAAAGAGAATTAGTAGAAAAATACAACAAAGATCTATCCATCCAAAAAAGGGATGCAAGAGTTTGTAATCCACAAGAAGAAGAGACCTTGGACTAGGTGATTTAGAAGAAAACACTACCTATTCAAGAATATGACACTAACATAGCAGCCAAGGTAGATAGGATGTGGGATTTGGTTGATGAGAAGTTTGTAGTAGCCTTAAAGATTATGGAGGAACGAACTGAGCAAGCCTTTAGTAAAGGTAAAGGTAAGAAGAAGAAGAGAGATTTGGAATGAAAAGGAAAAGTGGATCGATGGCTAAATATTCAGAAACAATATCTAAAGATGAAAAAGAATGTATTGTATGCCAGTACAAACACCCCAAAGGATGTTTTCCCATAATTTCACACTTACAAGAAACTAGGGCATATGCACTTAACCCCAAATTTATCAAGAAATAGATGCCAAAATAGTTACCATACCCTCAAGGTAACTATAGGAAAACCTTCCAACCCATGTACTATCCCAGTGGAACCTATCTATAGCCATAGGAGTAGTACCATAAGCAATGGCAGTAATCTATTTCATCTGCCATGCCACCACCATGATAACAATACCCATATCAGCAACTAGATCCATATGGATACTATGTGCAACATCCAATATCTCTAAGGAATGTAGTTGTTCAAGCTCCATAATATTATTTAGTTGAATACCATAGGCTAACATCACCAAGGACAAACTCAAACTCATATATGCATCCACAAGCAACTAGTTCCTTAAATCAACCTCCCAATCCTTTACCACCAATGTCACCTCTTATAATGTAGGGGGAACTACCATCTCAACTACAATAGAAGAGTGTAACCAAGGTGGTTAATATGTAGGAGGAAGTGATTACACATGAATCACAATTGAGGAAATAACCATTCTTCTAAACAAGCCCAAAAAAGATTAGAAGGATAGGGATTACATCTACTTCTAATCCATCCACATCTAGCCCTCCTAGAAGTCACAAGCTTCCTTCATCAACTCATGCAAATATCACTACAATCATGCTAAAAAAAATCATTATCCATTGGATTAAGGTAGGAGCACTTCCAAAAAAATGAACAAATCCAAGGAGTTCCTTGATGTACCTTCAAGTAGCAAGACAAAAACTATGCAAGGCTCTACTAGATTATGTATTAGGAGTGAACCTAATCTCTCAAGATATGTATTAGACATGAGACCTACCACCATTAAAGAATATTAATATACAACTAGAGCTTATAGACTAGTTGATCATTGTTCCACTAGCACAAGTGGATGATGTGATCACTACCATCAGTGGCTAGTCTTGCCTCACTGATTTTCTAGTTATCCATGTATGTAAAAATTAGGGAGAGCTCCCAATCATAATGTGAAGGGCTTGGCATAGCACTATTGATGCTAAGCATAGGATTTAATATTCTCCCTTGGAAATTTCCAAGGAAAATGATGCCAACATTATTCAAGGACATAGAGTTCCATGTATCACATACAGTGATAACGGGTGTAATTGCATGCAAAGGATATGGGTAGTTCAACAAAAAAATACTAAAGCATGCAAGAGATGTATGAAGGACATGTGTATGTAGAAATTTCTATATGAAATAGCCACTCAATAGGAATTCACCTAGTGGCTAGTTACAGATGCAAAGATAGAATCTAGCAAATACATGGAACCAATGAATTAGATCATAAGTGCCTATGTAGTAGAAACTGACAAACTAGAGTACTTACAAAAAAGGCACCCCTATTCACATGAAGGTTAGGAAGATGAAATAGATTCAAGATAATTAAATATCCTAGATACTATAGAGCCAAAACCATTAGAACTAAAGGCCCTACTAGTAGCATTAGAGTATGCTTTCTTAAAGAACAAGAAGCCAATGATTATTAATGTCAACTTGAATGAAGACCCATAATAAATGTTATTTGAAGTCATAAACAAGTGGTCAATAGTGCTTACATGGTCCTATCATGAGATCATAGGTATTGATCTAAGAATTTGTCAACATTAGATATTTACTAATCCAACAGTGAAACCATGATGCTAGCCCAAAAGAAGGCTTAATCCCAAACTAAAAGTAGTCAAGTATGATTTGGAGAAAATACTGAAGGTAGGATTCATCTATGCTATCACAAATAGTGAATGCATTAATCCTTTAGTAATAGTTCCAAATAAGGGATGCAAGTGGTGAGTGTGCATCGATTTTTGATTGTTCAACTCTAACACATTCAAGAATCACTTTCCTTAGTTGTTTGTTGACCAAGTCCTAGATATTATCGTAGGACATGTGTATTATAATTTTTTGGATGGGTACAATGGATACAATTAGATTTACATTGTACCCAAGGACTAACAAAAAAAAACTTTCACCAATCCATGGGGAATGTTTTCCTACAAATAGATGTCATTTGGTCTTTGGAATGCACCTGCAACCTTCCAAAGACTTGTACTTAGCATCTTTCAAAAGTAAATCAAAAATGACATTGAAGTTTTCATGGATGATTTTTTCACATATGGGCTAGAATTTAAGCACTAGACCAATTAGAGAAATTATTGAAGTGATATGTGGAGATGAATCTCAAGCTTAATTGGTAGAAAAGCCATCTCATGGTCCAAGATGGAATCATGTTAAAAAATAAAGTTTCTTAGAAAGGAATAGAAGTGGATCATGACAAGATAAGAGTCATACAAAACACCACTTAGAGGCCATAGATAGTGGAATATGTTAAATAATTCTTATATCATACAGAATACTATAGAAGGTTCATAGAGAATTTCTCCAAGATTACAAAACCATTAGTAGAACTTACAAAGAAGGATGCATCCTTTGAATGGATAGAAGCTTGTGAAAAGGCATTTGAGAGCTTGAAACAAAAACTGATCAAGACAACAATCCTTTAAAATCTAGATTGATCCAAGCCTTTTCATAGTATGAATGCTTCCAACTATGCACTTGGTGTAGTATTAATGTAGTTATATGATTAAAAGTGACCATACTATATACACTGCACTAGCTGAAGCATCACTGGGGCACAACTAAACTACACCATAACAAAAAAAAAGGATCTTATGGCCATGGTGTATGCACTTGAGAAATTTCAAAACTATGTGCTTGAATACCAAATTTATATCCATACCAATCACACTACAATCCATTTTCTCATGAAAGACCAATGGTTAGTCCCAAAGTCATTAGATGGTTCATAATTTTGCAAGAATTTGACATCAAAGTGATTGAAAAAAAGGACACTAAAAATGGTGTTGATGATCATTTATCAAGGCTTAGATGGGATTCCTAGGACTATACAGAATTTTTATTTGATGAATTCTCTAATGAGAATTTCTTTACTCAAACAGTGATGGCTATAGAATCAATGGGGAAGTCATGGATAGATGATTATATAACTTACCTAATAACACAAGAACTTCCTATTAAATTGATCAAGAAGGAGAAACAACAATTCCTTCACAAAATAAAAAGATACATGGAAACTAATGGAAATCTATACAAGATTTAGGTATATGGGCTAGTCAAATGGTGTGTGCTAAAATGCAGTCAATAATGAATTCTACAAGATGCCCATGAAGGCCCATGTAGTGGCCACTATGCAAGCCATAGAATGGCACTCGAAATTGTATTACAAGTAGATTGGCATCTTCCATATGCATGATAAATATCTAATTCCTATCAATTATTTACTCTTGATGTGCTCTAATTCTATCCAAGTTTTAAGATCATTGACCATGTACTAAAGGATGTAGTTAGAATATCCTTCAATGAGAGTCTCTATGATTGCAATCGCAACATCCACAACAAAGTGTAACCATATTATCATACTAAAATGTTGTACTAAATACATTAGAAAATCTCTATCACCAAGTCTAAACCACACATGGATGTGCTTGTTAATGGTCATATTAGACATTAGACTATTTGATGGAGCCATTCTAGTATAGCATAATATACCTACCATCTCCACAACAACCAACATTGGTTTTAATATAAAGCTGCATGTAGCTAAAATTTTTAGCCATTAGATCATAAAACCTTAAAAAATTAACAAAATGAAACAAAAATAGCATTAAGAGTGGTATTATTGGCTTGAAAACAAAACTAAAAGATATAGCTAAGCTTAGAACCCAATTATAATTGTAGTTCAAGATAAAATTGAGCCTTTACACAAAAACTTGGTATAATAAAAAATCAAATTTAATGTTTTAATAGGCATTTGACATAGAAAAAAATTTAAATTAACAATTTGACATCAAAAAAATAGTTTAGCATTGTAAACATCAAGTGTGACATTTTTTCAAACAATTGACATACGAGACACCAAAAAAACATTTCTACAAATAGTTTACCCAAAATCAACTTTTTACAAAAACACATATAGCCAAGATTGATAGCATTGAGATTAGAGAAGCACAAAAACCCCATAAACAATGGTCAAAAAATTTAAATCATCCAAAATTCTAAGAATAGAGGTGGAATGGGACAGAAAACATAATAATTTCTAACTCCAAAAGCCCATACACTATCATTCTTCCCTATAAAAAATTCCCAAATCCTATACATTTTCACATTAGTCTAGGGAGTGTCAGATGTTGTCCTTGTAGATTCTAAGCACTCACACACTAATAATAGGACTAAGAAAAATTCACAATGCATAATTCAAACCCCAAGCACCTAAACACTATAAAGATTTACTAACAAAAAAATCCAAAACTCTAATTTCAATCTAGAAAATTAACCAATGTAGATCCTAGGGCTAGGAAAAATTTTTAAAATTTTGAAAAAAATATTTTCAATAAAAAATGTAGCAAACATTACTAGAACAACTCAAATTGACCAACAACACTACACTTACAATGCAAAAATCAAATTTAACTAGAAAAAATCCTAGTTTGCAATTGATTGATTGCAGAAAAACCTCAAAAAGATTTTTTAAAAAAATAAAATCCAAAAATGATCCAAAACCCTTCTACATGACATCTACCCTCCTCAAAGAGTTAAGACACTAACCATATATGGCCAAAAAACCACCAATGATGCTAGTCTAGCCATAGAAAAACTACAAATCTCGAAGAACAAGACTATAGCTAAAATGTTGTATACTGCATTCAGAAAAATTAAAATCTTCATAATAAAAAATCTAAAAATTT
Organism: Gnetum montanum; assembly: GCA_015680685.1. Lineage (NCBI taxonomy): Eukaryota > Viridiplantae > Streptophyta > Gnetopsida > Gnetales > Gnetaceae > Gnetum > Gnetum montanum. The sequence continues at coordinate 230,754 of MNCI01007030.1, read as the reverse complement.
TAATTTCAACTATAGGATTATTAAAAAGCCTTAAACAATAATTCTAGGCTATCAAAATTTAGAAATCTCATCACATATAGGCTTGAAAAAACAACAAATTTTCATGAAAATAGCAAAAATAGGACATCAATGTTGCACATATGTTTGGCAAAAAATCAAAATCTTCATCAAAAAATGCAAAAAATCCCAAATTTCATTCCTAATATACTTGTAAAACCTAACTCTTAGATTGGATGTAGTCGAAATGTAAAAATATTCACCAAAATAGGCCTAGAAGTGGGAAAATGTTTCTATAATTTGGCCAAGAATAAGAAAATGTGGTACAAGGTCATTGATGAAGATTCCTCTTCCATAGATAGATTTAGAAGCCTTGATACAATCCTTATAGCGTCCTCTACCTCTTTTAGTCCTAGATTTTGGCTTATCAGTCCAGTATTCTTTGCCATGATTGTCAAATTTTAATAGTTCCGCCTCTAACTGCTACAAAGAGAAGCTTAAAATCCTTGGGTTTGTTCCAACATGCTAAGAATAGGATAGGAAAAGACAAAATTAGCTTCTACACACTATGTGAAGGAGTTTATGATTCCAAGTCTAGCTCTCACACATTGGACAAGGAAAATGAATAATGAAATTTTCTTTATACACTAGGGTTTGATGCACAAATCACCTTCATAGTCCCTAGATGCTATGTATATTTTCTCTCACATACCAAGAACTACCTTTTATATTCTATGAATGGAAAATTAAAAGTAAAATCAGATCCATATGCTAGCTTCTAGTTGAAGATTTAATTTTTCTAGTTCATACACTTCAAACATGATCAATTCTAATGATGTGCAAGCCTCATAGTACATGGGCAAAATATCCAAGATTTCATATGCTATCTCATATGATGAGAAGGGGAAAATAGAACTAAATTAAGTTCATACATTGTGTTTTAATGAATATCTTGGGTTTCCATGCCTTCAACATTGTCAATATAGGTAAATTTGGCCATATTTGGATTCCATAAGTCATGAGCAAAAACACATAAGATTCCACACACTAGGGATGGGAAATTAGAAATGAAATTAATTTCATGCACTAACATATCTTGTATAAATAATTTTCCTTATCTCACATGCTACCCATCTAGCTTCCATATGCTACCTAGGGAGCCCCAAAAAACCTAAGAAAAATCACCAAATATTTCACACACTATAGGTGGAAATTTGACTAGGAAATTAACCTTATATGTTGCATCTTAGGATGAAACTAATATCTAGGTTTTCATACACTATCAAAATGGTCAAAAAAGTTGATGGGTAGGCCCACAATCTTAGAACCAAACCACCAAGTATCTCACACATTAGACAAGGAAAATTTATAATGAAATTAGCTTTTACACATTGTCAAACCTTAAACCCTAGTTCACACGCTACTAGGATTAGTCCCATATGATGACATGTGGGCCTTACATCTCTCTACCTAAGACACCATAAGACAACTACATTATGCTAGCATATGGTGTATCATTTATGACACAAATGAGTTGTAAACCTAGTCAATGTTGTCCATACACTAACTAGAATGATCAAAAAAGCATTAAGCCTATTTCACATAGCCCATATGTTGCCATAAAAAATCAAAAAGGCCAATAACTTAGTAAAAACTGCCCACAAGCTATCACACCAAGTTTCATAGCTATGAAACTGGTCTAGAGTGCTTACATGCTATCAATCTAGATCCCACATGCTGATAATCTCTCCCAGAGTGATCACACACTATCAATCCAAGTCCCACACACTATGAATGTATCCCATAGTGCTCACACATTGCCAAAATGGGTCTTAGATGTTGTAAAAATATCCCAAAGTGTTCACACACTATCACATTTGTTCTTACATACTCAGAATAAGAAAATTTAGTCCTCTATAAGTTATTTGACATAAAACCCCATTATTTTCTTTATTTATAGCTTATTTTCATTGGATTTTAGATTATTTTGATCACATAATAAGTCACATAGCTAATTATTAGTATTTAATATAATTTTTTACCTTTTTCAAACCTATTTGACATTCTTTAACCTTATTTAGCCTCATGTTACCTTACTTTGGCATCATTTAAGCCTTATTCTAACTTGTTACACCTTAATTTACCCTATTTGATCTTAATTTTACTTCATTTTGACATTATTTGGGGTCTTATCCTTTCCTATTATGCTTTAATCTCTCTTGATTTACCATGTTTTATCTCATTTTAATCTTATCCTATCTTATTCTACCTTGTGTTTCCTTATTTTAACCTTATATTTCTTCATTATTGTTTATTATTGTTGATGACCATTTGGGACTGCCAATGTTTACTTTGGTCTTGTGACTGGGATCATGGAAAATGAAGGTGTTCCTTCAAACTTAATTTTAGGTGCTTACTAATCTCTAGAAACACCAACGCCCAAATACCTCCAAATAAACTCAATGGTAATAGAGTGAACTAAGCATAAATCTGCATTTGCTATTATGAATGTTAAAATGCTTGGGTTTGTGTATAAAACTGTAACTAGTTATTATAACAAAAATTCAGCTAACCTTGTTGAATGTTATTAATCATTATAGATTCCTATTTTATCAAGTCACTTAGTCTATACAGTCCCTATAGTACATTGCTTGAAACAAATAAAATTTCACCAAAATGCTTAAGCATAATTCTACAGAAATCGACTCCTAGTTTTCCTTAGAGAGAAATATTGCAAGAAAATAGAAATAGAGAAAGATTAAATGGATTTTCAAATAAAATAAGAGAGAAAGAAAAGTTGTGTGGAATCTCAAACATTTAAGCAAGATAAATTGAACATGAGGAAACAGTTCGAAATAAAGTTTTTTCAATTCAACCTAAAGTGTTACAAATTGTCTAAACCCTCTATGCTCAACAAGAAATTTTATAAATGAAAATCCTATTAAACTACCAAAATGCTTTGTAAAAAAAATACAAGCTATTATATGACTAGTTAATATTTTTCCAGAATTGTGATAATAGAGCTATCCAAAAATATTTAACAATTTCAAGGTTGAACATGAGGGAAAACTTTAAAATTAAAGCTATTTCAAGTTAGCTCAAAATATCAAAAAATTTCTAGATACTCTAGTCTCAAACAAGAAATTTCATAAATACATTAATATTAAATTACTCAATATTCTTTTCAAAAGGAAAATATAAGCTCTTAGATGGCAAAAAAATAGAACTCGAGAAGTGCACAAAAGCATAGTCATAAAAGCAATCAAAAAATCCCAAAATTAAATGCCAAGCATAGTACTATCTAAACTATTAGCTAAGATACTAAGAAAAAATGAGAAGAAAATAACTCGTTGGATTTTAAACAAAGTAGCTAAATTGAAGATGCAATTAGCAAGACATTCTTATACGTAATCTTCAATACTTCATTCATGTTCTTCCTCCTTTTATTCTACCCTTGAGGCTCTTTTTATAGTGGCTACTTGGTTGTTATAACATCATGGAAAATTAAAATTAGTTACAACCACTATGGGAATTTAGTTAGAACTTCCATAGAAATTAAATGCTATAGTTTCCAAGTATCCTATTCATATAGAATGTTGAATAACTATCCTACAAATCCTCCACATTTTGAGCTCCTTCAATGATAACCACATTCCCTTAAGAGATCATGGTTCATTAAATTTAGTTTTAAAGATATTTAATTTCTAACCACTAAGTAACTTCTTATAATATCATGCTTTATAATGATTCAATTCAATGCACCAAACCCCATGTGCTCTTTAATGAGGTTGAAATATGCCCTCACAAATGAGCTCCAATGCTTGACTTAGTGAAATGTTGAAGTATCAATGATGATGTGGCGTAATGCTGAGGTGGCAGAGCTAATTCATCAAACTAAATTTTAACTTCACAAAATGGCTATACATGCTGATGTGGCATAGTGCTAACATCACTAATGCTAGCATGGTAGAGTGAGTTTATAAAGCCTAAAATCACCCTCAAGATCTAGCTCTACAAGCTAACATGATGGGAAGCTGAAGTGGCAAAGTCATCATGGCACTATTGAATTCATGTTGACATGGATAAAAGATGACATGGTAGAGGCTAAAAAACACATCTAGATAAAAAAGAGCTAGATCTAGATGTTGATGTGGGAACTTGCCACATGGGAGAGTGGGTCTATAGCAACAAAAATTATTCTTATGAACAAGCTTGATAGAATGCTGATGTGGAAACATGATGATTGAAAAGCTTATATTTGGCAAAGCTAATATGATGTTGGAAGATCAAGATGATCAAGATGAGCTTTTAAGCATATGACCTAAGTCTAGTACTTCAAGATTTTCCCAAGTATGAAATTTGATTCAACCCTAAGAAATATGCCTTTGGTGTCAAAATTAGAAAAATTGTTTCCTTTATAGCTTCCAAGGTAGGAATAAAAGTTGATCCTGATAAGATTAAAGTCATAACCAATTTTTCAGCACCTAGAAACCTTAAGGAAATACATGGTTTAAAAGATAGATTATAATTTATTTATAGGTTCATCTCAAGGCTTACGAATAAGCTGCAACCCATGCTACACTTGCTCAAGAAGGAGGTTTACTATGAGTGGACTAACCAATTCCAAAAAGACTTTGAAAATATTAAGTAAGAGCTACCCTAGTTGCCTACTATATACCAACCTTAGAAGGACAAACCCTTTTACATCTACCTTGGAATTTCCAATACATTCATAGCCTCTTTGCTTTATCGAAAATAATATGATAGAGTAGAGTTACTCATCTACTACTTGAACCATGCATTGGTAGCTTATGAGACCTAATACACTAAGGTCAAAAAGTAATGTCTAACCTTCATCTTCCCTTTGAAGAAATGAAAACACTACCTCTTTAGGATTCAAGTCAATGTCGTATGCATGGATAATGTTCCAAGAGCCATCATGACCAACATATATGAGAGTAGCCAAATAGCCCAATGAAAGGTGATAATAGTTGAGTTCAAACTATATTATGTTTCCCAAGCCTCAATAAAAGATCAAGCCATAGCTACATAATTAACCACTTTTCCAATACAAGACAATGTAGCCATAGATCTTGAGTTCCCTAATGAACATGTCAACATTATTAATGATGTAATTGAAGGTTATGAGATCATCATGCACTTTGACAGAGCTTCAACTACACATGGAATCAGTGCTGCTATCATCATAATGCTTTCCTCTAGTGAAATTAAATCCTTTTCCTATCATTTTAACTTGCTATGTATCAACAACATGGCAAAGTATGAAGGATTAATCAGAGGAATGATGATAGCGCATTCCCATGTATTCACAAATTTGATGATAAAAGATGATTTACAACTAGTAGTTAACCAAGTAATAGGTATATGCTTGTAATGCTAAACATTTACAACCATACTGTGACTTAGCCAAAACACTCTTGCAATAGTTTATAGATGTTAACATATAATGCATTCCCAAGTCTAAAAAACATTAGCTAATGTTGGTATCATGGTATCCTTAAGTTTGATGCCTAATGTGTTTAGTAAGTGGCCTTCCATGATGGAGAATTGTACTTTTTCCATCACACAAAATAATCAAACCATCTCTATAGCAATCATAGATAACATCTTCCAACATGAATGTTATGATGACATCAAGTTTTATCTTGAACCTCCACAAAATCTTACTTCTCAAAAGGACATTGTATGTAAATGATCAAAAAAATATGTCATCGTAGCTAATAATAAATTATGTCAAAGGTCCTACAATGGTATGTTGTTAGTATGCTTGAGCAAAGCAAAAGTTGCACATATGGTCCTAGAACAAGTACACAATGGCATATGTGAAGGACATATAGGATCTAGAATAATGGCTACTAAGATTAGATGCCTAAGATACTACTAGTCCTATATGAAAAGTGAGTACCTATAAAGGTAAAAACTTGTGACATCTGTCAATGGTACAGTAACCTTATGCATGTATCACCAACTAAGTTACACATTACTCAAAACACATGATCATTACAATGATGGAAAATTGACATAATTATACCAATAACTCCTAAGTCCTTTGCAGGACATAGCTTCATCATCACTACAACTGAGTATTTCAACCTTAATCTTCTAAAGAAAATGCAAATAATGATAACTGTGGATGGAGTGAACAACTCTTATTTGCACTTTAGGCCTATAGGATAATATTTCAAACTATAACTAAAGCCACACCCTATAGGATGGTTTACAAATCTAAAGGAATTGTACCTATTGAATTGTAAGTTCCATCCTTAAGGGTGGCTCTATTTAACTAGATCAATGATGGGTAGAATAATGAGTTGCATACCATTGACCTTGATTTGGTAAAATAGCAATGAATACAAATACTTGCCAATATCGAATGATATCAAGAGAAGCAAAAATAGCACCACCATCATGATCCAAATAGGTAGAAATTTAAGGAAGAAGACCTTGTCCTCAAGGCCATTTGCAAACATATGAACAAATTCTCAGCCAACTAGAAAGAACCTTTCTTGGTTACTAAAGCCTATGGCAATGGAGTGTAGTGATAGAACAATTTGGTGCTAGAAGACTGAAAATTCCTATATGAAATAGTTTAATCCCAAATCCAATAGACCTCAAAAAATGATTCAAAGCACCTTAAATAAACTTGTTGATCACTTGAGAACTTGGAGGTCTGTTACCAAGTGTTAATGAATGTAAATAGCATGGCAGTTTAAGCACTAAGTTTGATAATATAGAGTTGTAAAAATAAACATGGCAAGAAAAGAAAATTGTAAACTCATTATTAGATGCAATAAAAATTTATGAAAACCAAGCTTAAAAGATATATGTTTTGGACATTTATAGCTCAATAGCACAAAGAATGGTATTGGAATTTGATGAAGATGGAAAGGTATATTCGACAACCAGATCTATACTTGTATATACCAAATGATCTACCCTTGCTTGTTACTAGTTTTCTTTACTTTGATGCTCTGCACTAGCTGAAAATGGCTTTGGACTTTTGGATTTTCTCTCTACTACAACAGTCTCTAGTTTGGCTGAAAGAAAAAATGATCTAAAAGTCCTTCAAAAGATGCAAAATTTGGCTTAAATAGGATACGAACATCCTAATTCCTTGTGGGTTGATTCTACCATGATTTTTGACAACTCTTACAACATTTCAAAAGCTTTTGGTGATCAAAATCTACAATGTATGGTATATCAATGTTTTTGGCCTTTTTAGGCATGAAATACCAATGTATTTGGTACTTTCCCCATCAAAAAAGTGTAGCATATTAACCACCAACGTTTTTTACTTTTCTTGCCAAATTTGATGGCACATTTGGGCTATTTCATGGACTAAACTCTAGCATGTATTCCACCAACATTTTTAAATTTTGCTACAAAATTTTATTAACGTATTAGCATATTATGCCCTAGACATTGAAATCAATGAAATTCCAACATTGTGGACTATAAATTCAATCTCACACATTGAATAAATATCCAAAATTTTACAAGAATTAGGATTTGAGGTAGGATATTTAATGGAAAAATAAACAATTATTTCTACCTTTAAATTTTTATTAAATTACAAAGAAACTTCTTGGCTTTGAGGGTTTTTATCAAAAATATAAATTTTCTTTAGGGTGTTTCATTAATCCCTCTTTGTTGATGGTTGAAGTATTGACCCAAGTGACATCAACAAAGAATGCAAAACATAACCATAAGTTCATCACCAATGCTTACTCTCCACACTTGATTCCATAGCCATCAAACCATGTCAAGGATGCTCACAATGATGAAATAAGGTTACCTTTAACTATTAGGAGTTGACATAAAATAAGGGCTATATTAATTATCAAGAAATGGTCACATGGGCTAACAAAGAATTCCAAATGTTGACATCATGGCCATGACATGGCAGTGATATGTGTATTGGTTGAACAGGTCTTCATGCTTCATGCTCAAACTTCTAGTCACTCGATAATATGTTAGAGGAACCAACACTCCATCTTTGAGCTTCTTGGATTACTTGGACCTTCCCTTTATTTGTTTTCAGCTTTTGATTTAACTTTAGGCTTCATTAATCTTTTGGTTATCTTGGCAATCTACTTCCCTATTTTTTTTTCTTCTCCTTCTTTTTGAGGGATGAAACCTTCATTTTTTTTCATTATCAAGGCCAAACTTTATTCTATTTTCTTCTTGAATAAGATGTATTACTTCCAAAAAACTTGATAGTGGAGTATGTTTAAGAAGATGCGATATTGCCACGGTGCATGAAAGTCAAACATAGGTCTTCATTGTTATCAAGGTAAGGAAGGTTGTAATTTAGCTATGAGGTTATGGCTCAAGAGGAGTAACAAAAGTGATGTGAGGCAAGCACTATTGACACAATCAAATAAGCTAACCAAATTTAGTGTATTGAGGTCACATGGTAACGCACTGCTAAAATGAGTTGCACCTTCATGATGACTTCAAGCTTCATCTTACAAGCACAACTCCAAGAAGATAAGAGAATAAGTCAAATAATATATGTCACAAGAGATTGCAAAAGGTCATATGAGGCAACAAGCTAATATAGGCCATCATAGGTTACAACCAGTAAAACATGAAAAATTTATACTTGGTTTCATAGATTTACACAAACTTTGCAATATCTTGTTATGTCAAAAAGAGAAAATAGGTCATACAAGATTTCTTGTTATAAGCTACAAAGGCCATCGATGTTAATAATTTGTCCAAAGATGTAAACAAAGGCAAAAAATACTAAGAGAAAACATGTTAAAATTAGATGTAATTAGGATCATGTAAAAGCTTTCATGTTGTCATGTAAGGAATTGATGATGTCTTGGACAAATTAAGGTTTTAAGAAACTTAGTTTTTAGTGTTTTCTCCTCACCATTGTGGTTTGAAATGGGAAACTTAACCAAGGAACCTTTTTGTGATGTTTTTGGTATCAAGGTTAAGGGTAATTAAACCATCCCATGGTGTTAAAGCTCCATGGTCAAAGGATTCAAAGCTCAAGGCTCAAGTATTCAAGCCCATTTTAAGCTCCAAGGCTAGTCAACTTTCTTCCTCCTCCTTAGCTCAATCTTGCATGTCAACATAAGCATATCAAGTGGCATCTACATGATAAAGTTATTAAATAATGCAAAATATTATAATAATAAAGCAAAATAAGACAACATAAAGCCAAAACATAGTAGAACTAAGCTAAACAAGACCAAAAAAAAAGGTCATAACAAGGTGAAGCAAGGTAAATCCAAGTAAAATAAGGTTGCAACAAGGCAAAACATGGTTAAAACAAGGTAAAATTAAATCCAAATAAGGTAGATTAAGGTGAAA
>MNCI01007030.1:187920-221241 GCA_015680685.1 Gnetum montanum | reverse complement strand
TAAAAAATGTCAAGATATTATGAAATAGATTATAAACTACCAAAATAGTATTTTTTTTTGTTACAAACATAATTAAAAAGTTAAAATTGGCATTACCAACTATTAGTGACTATTTAGGATTGGGCTACCAATGTTGGGGCCCTTCATGTCTTGTGACCTTCGAGGTCATGGGATTGAAGGTGTTCCTCAAACAAGGTTTAGGTGCTTGCTAGTCTCTAGAAACACCAAGGCCTAGATACCTCCAAATAGACTCAGTAGTTATAAAACAAACTAATCATGAGTATGTGTTTGCTTTTGTCAATGTTGAAATGGTTGGGTTTTGTAATCAACTATCATATAGAGATTTGGCTAACTTTGTCAAATATTGTGAGTTATTGGAGATTCCTATTTTCTTTAATCACTTAGTCTATACGGACCTAATAGTACATTACTTATAATACATAAAATTTTGCAAAAATTTTTGAGCACAATTCTACCAATCTACTCCTAGTTTTCCCCAAAAGAGAAAATTCCATAACAAAACTAGAAATTGAGTGAGATTCAATGGACTTCAAAGAGAAAGAAAAGAAAGTAAAATTACATGAAATCTCAAATATTTAAGCAGGATAAATTGACACGAGAAAACACTTTGCAATAAAGCTATTCTAATTCAATCTAACTATGAATTGTCCAAACCCTTTGAGCTCAACAAGCAGTTTCATCAAAAAAATCTTATTATACTACCAAAAATTGCTATGTAAAATTCAAAGTACGAGTCTATATTTTGGCTAGTTAATAGTTGTCAAAGATTGCATTTAATAGAGCCTTTAAATATTTCATAATTTAATGATTAAAATACCAAGGAAATACACTTTAAAACAATGAAGCCATTTTAGTCATCTCAAAATGTTAAAGACTTTCCTAGATTATCTATGCTCAAAACAAGCAATTTCATCAAGACATTACTATTAAATTACTCTTGACAACTTTCAACAACATAAGCTCTTCTATGAAAAATATTGATAGGAGTCTAATATTGCACAAAAGTAGAGCTATAAAAGCAACCTAGGAAAAAATCCCAAAATTAAGTGTCAAGCATTATACTATCTAAACCATTAGCTAAGAAACTAAAACAAAATGGGAAGGAACAAACTCACAAGATCAAAACAAAGTAGCCAAATTGATGTCTTCAACAAGCCATCTTACAAACTTCAATATCTTCTTCTTAATCTACTCCCTACATAAAAATCCTTTCTGAACTCTACCTTTGAAGATACTTTTATAGTGACCTTAGGGTAGTTACACTAATCATAAAAGGTTAAGGGTATTACAAATATTAAGGGATAGTAATTCATAACCATCCTAGAAGTTATAACTTCCAAAGGAAGTTATTAGAAATTTAAGCTATGGTTGCCAAGTATTTTCTTGGTAACAAATATTATGAATATTACCATGGGAGGTTACAAAAATTAGAAAAATATATGCCATAGTTGGCAAGTTTCCTCTTAGTAATCATAATTCCTTAAATATCAAGAAAAACAAGTTTTAACTTTCATATCAAGTTATAACTTGTCATGTACAATGTCAATGTTGTAGTATGTTTGCCAAATGTCCATTAAACCTCTTCCTTATAACTCTTAGATGATATATTATACGGAGTGAAATTATTTAACCCCTTAATATGATGTTATGCAAAAATTAGCTTCTTCCCATAACAAAGGTTTTTATTTAAATTTTATATGATATTTAATGTGGTAAAGATAGATCAACTCAAAATAATAAAATCACTTGAAACCATAATATGGTTGAGAAAATTTGGAAACATGGCATTGGCCCTATAATTGCACATTGAATCCAACGAGTTCACTGAAATCCAAAGCCATGTATACTACCCTATGCTTACTGTGCTCACGAATTAAACTATGCACACGATCTTGGTAAAGTGGGGTTTCATGGCCACTACATAGTGACCTCTGTGTCTTACATCCCTTCTTCCTTAGTAGTTGCTCCCAAATCTTTGTGTGATAGAGTCTTATGGCTATTCTTTTAGTCATCATGGTCATCTACGTCGATGCTACTTAGGGTTAGTGTTGTTACTATTTCCATCTCTACTTCTTCCACACCTTGTAGGTCATCCATGTTCCCAATATGCAAAGGTAAGGGTTTCTACGGATTGCCGCATTATACCATGGTAGTTTCGAAACTACCAGAAATACTCATGCACCTGCCTCATGCTTGTTGTAGTTCTCATTTTGTGACTTCATTGGTTTAGATGAAACTACCATTGCAAGCAAAATCAGTGAGGGTATGCTATGCAAGATAATCTTTTGGCTTGTTCGTAATGCCCAAGGCTAATTGCTATATTTCTAACTATGGATCTGGCTATGTTTTTGGCTGTGTTTGCCACATTACCTTCTGGAAGAGCAAAGGTTTGATTCTTGAAAACCTATGCCATTGGAGACCATTCGATGCTAATAATTCAAACTAGTATCAAGAGCCTTAACATGGCCATTATTTTCTTGAATGACTATTACAACAACTTTGATGAACACCGTTATTGAAATTTTGGAAAATTTTTTTTTTTAATTTATTAATTTCCTCTTAATGTTTACCAAATTTTTGGTTAAAATATAATATACATGGCTTGAACATATCCTTCACATGAATCTCTTAATCTCCTCTAACATTACTATGGAATATTATCTTTCAAACATTTTTCTTACAGTTGATATTGGCTAGCTTCAAATATGTCTTTTATGAAACCAAAGTATCATAAATTTATTATTTTCAAAAGCCTTCCAATAATCATCACTACTCCATTATAATGATGGAGATGTAACAACATTTCTTTTCTTCCTTCTTAAATTATTTTGAGACTAATGATATTTAAGATCATTTACCAACTAAATGATTACCAAAGAAAGACTTTATTAAACATTTCTACAAAAAAACAAATCTTTTTTGAGGAAACATTCTATCAAACCTAAGGTTTGATGAAATAAAAACCTCATTTCTAATAAAACTTAGGAAACTATACAAGCACAATTTTTCTACAAGCTATTGTGTAGGTGGAAAAAAATACTTAAAGTAACTCTCTTGGAAATTCTCATATCATGAACCCTTTCATATGTAATCTTAGTTGTAATGAATGCTATTCTTTCCTCTTCTTACTTAGTTGAATCCTCAACTTGATCTTCACTTTTTTTTTCAACAACTATTTTTATTTCCTTTGCATCCAACTCCTTGACTACTAATTTTTGAGGTTCTTCCCAACTAGTTGTTTCAGTGTCTTGAGACATAAAAGCCTCTCCTTAAGAATCATCTGTACTAGACTCTCCTTGATATTTAGCTTGGTTGGTGCATTCATGAAAGCTCCCCCAAATATTGGAATGTATAAATAGTCCACCAATGAGAAATCTAAACTCATCTAAAAGCAAAAGTAAGAAAGGGCTTTCACTAGATGCTCCCACAGGCAATTGCCTTACAATAGGCTCTCAATACATGCTCCAGAAAACATCCTGTGACATATGGGATAAAAAGCCTTATTATTGCCCTCTCTCCTAGAACCATCTTTCTACCTCACACTCAAACACTTAACTTGCCTTTTCACTTAGGCCTTGAATTAAAAAATTATGTTTTCCCAAGCAATCCACATCTTCTTATATAGTGTCCGGTAAATTTGAAATTCCCATCAATTTCACTAACCAACTTTACCACTTCGCTAAAATTTATTATCTTTCCATCATTATACAATTGGCTAATTTAAATTCCACTATTTGGTTGTTGAAATTAATTTACCATTAAGTAGTTATCTAACCATCACTTCCACTTACAAGTAATGATTACCTGAAATAGTCTAAATTTAATTTTTAAACTAACACTTTGAATTAAATATTTTTTAAAATTAATGCTCTAATGTAGACATGTTTTATAATATTATATAGATTCATATAACATATGTATAGAATATATATGTTATGGTTTAATATTATATAAGTCTCTATATACACTATTTATTATATATCTTACTATGAAAAGTTTATTACTTACTACTATGTATACTTCATATTATTATAGTTACATACACATATATATATTACTATATACATATATTTATTTACACATATAGATTTAAGTTATGGATAGTTATCCAAAATAATGTTTTATATCTAAAACATTATATGGAAATTGCAATTTTGTTCCATATAATGTTGATAACTTATATGTATCTTTTGATAATTCCCTCTTAATCTTAAATGGACTAGTCCATATTTCTAAAAACTTATTTGGCTTCTTCATATTTCATAATAATATCAAATTACCAACCTTAAAATTTCTCTTTAAATCTTTTTTATCAAACCATTTTTTGACTTGAAAAGCATTCTTTAATAAATTATCTTTAGTTCTATCTATTTTGGCTTCTCTTTTGATGAGAAAAGTCATGGAACTTCTATCTTTATCAGATTTCTTACTATACTTTTGCACAAAATCTAAGGCTAAACTTATAATCTTGTTCATAATTCTAGCGGGTAAACAATAGATCAAGTTCTAATCTGACATTCCAATAGCTTTCTTAAATTTGATATGGTTGGTCCATAATGAAGATTGTAGGTAATTGATCCAATTTCATGGATTTCCATCCATAGACTTCATAATGTAAGAAATAATCTTTTTATTTGTTTATTCAACTAAGCCATTCCCTTGAGAATAATAACTTGAAGAGGAAAATAAAAATATGGATTTTTCCAATGCCCATGTTATAAATTCTTCAGATTTAAAAGCTAGTCCATTATCGAATACCAACACTTCAAGTAGACCAAACAACTTAGAATCTGATCTTCCAAGAACGTAATCACATCTAATGCTAAAATTTTTCTTAGACCCTTTGCTTTAGACCATTTAGTAAAGTAACCGGTAGTTGTAAGAATAAATTTATGCCCAACTCTCGAAGGAGTGATTGTACCAATGAAATTTAAACCCCATTACTAAAATGTTTTATCTACAACTACTAATTTTAAGGGAGCTCTAGCCTTTATGATTTTTGATCCATGAACTTAAAATTTGTAACATCTTTGAATTTTCAAACTAATATCTTGATACATATTAGGCCAATAAAAATCATAAAGAAGTATATGTTGCATTGTGAACTTAGGATATTCATGCAACAAATTAGAATGATCTTGGAATTGTTCTAAGATAGGGCCAATTTGATCATTGAGAACACATTCCAACAAAACCCATCTAAAATCCTTTCTATATAAAATTTCATCTTTAATCAAAAATTTGTTTTCTCTTTTGAAGAAAGCTCTTTTTTGACTTGTAGTTAGGTTATTCAAAATCTTTCGTGTATCAAGGAATTTTAGAATTTCATCATACCCATTTCCTTCATGAACCTTAAGCACACATACTTCATCTTCTCTAGCCATTAACTTTGCTAATCCCATTCCTTTAATGGTTTTGCATATTTTCAATGAAAACCTAAAACATTGAAGCTTTATGAACCACTTTCCTCTTCTCAATCCAATCTCATTATTGGCTAAGAATTATTTAACTACATGCTCTATTAGCATAATGTGAACTAATGAGCTTTCCAAGTAATATTTGAAATGCTAAAGTGCCTTAATAACCATAAATGTCTATTTATCTAAGTCTAAATAATTTAGCTCTGAACTTTTTAATGGATACCCAAAAATTCCAATCAGTTCATCTTGGCCTTCATCTTCTTGAGTTAAAATACTACCAATTGAATCATTTGAAGCAAAAGCATATAACAAAAAGTGTGCTTTCAATTTTGGCTTTACCAAGTAAGGAGCTTCTTGAATACCTTGTTTAATTTCTACTAAGGCTCTCTCTTATTCTAGTATTTTCTCTACTAGAACATCTTTCTTTAACATATGCATCAAATTTTTATTAATTTCAATGAAATCAAGGATAAACTTCTTAATGAAATTTATCTGTCCAAAGAAAGATATAAGAGACCTTTTACTTGTAGGATGCTTGATATTCTGTACTTCTTGAATTTGAGAATTATCTATAGAAATTCCTTCTTGATAGATTACATGACCTACTAAACTTTCAAATTTAACCCCAAAGATACATTTCTTAAGATTTAATGAAATACCATATTCATGACATCTGTCGAAAACTTGTTGAAGATTACCAATATGATCTTCCTTCCTTTTTGAAAAGATAGTAATATCATCCAAATAAACCACAATGAACTCACCTATTAAACCTTTAAAGGCTAAATTCATACTCTTTGAAAAGTAGCTCTAGCATTTGACAATCCAAATGGCATTCTTTGGTAAGAGAAAGTTCTCACTTGGTGACAAATGTTGTTTTATATCTATCACCCTTATCTACCATGATCTAATTATATCCTAAAAACCCATCTAAGAAAGAATATACTTAACTATTTGATACTTTAATCAAAATTTTATCAGTTCTAGGAAGTGGTTATTTATCTTTTTCTGAAGCTTCATTTAAATTTCTAAAATCTACGCAAAGTGTAATATTACCATTCTTTTTTCTTACTAGTACAAGGTTAGTAAGCCATGTCAAATATCAGATTAGATATATAACTCAAGCTTGTAATAACTTCTTGATCTCAACTTCCATAGCTAGCTCAAATGATGGATTAAATTTCCTTTATTTTTGTTTAACTATGTTACAACTATTTATTAAATGAATTTTATATATCACCTCTTGTCGAAAAATTTTAATATCATCATAAGACCAAGCAAAATTTTCCAATTTATTTTTCAAGAGTAATAATAAATTTGGCTTGAAAACTAAATCTTCTTCCTTTATGATATTTAATATCTTTGGTATCTTAGTGGATCCAAGATTTATCACTTCAAAAGCTTGATAATCTAGATTTTGTATATCTTTTCTAGTAAGAAATTTTTTACTAAACTCATGTTCATGATCAATCACCTTTTTAGGAATAAGATTTATCTTAAACCTTGATGTCATTTTAGGTATGATTTGACCTTTGAATTCTTGCTTATTCTTCATAAACCTAAGCACTTGATCATCATCTTCAAATACTTTTAAATGCTTTATGTTATCTAGTACTGGTGGCCGATGTTCTTTCTCAATCATTACACCTTCATAACTCTCTATCTTTTTTACCTCCAATGATTAGGCTTCTTTTGCTAAGTCATCCATTATATAATTATCCTTCCCACCTATATGTTCTATTTTGTAGTAATGAAACTAATCCAGCATTTTGCAAACAAGCTATTTATAAGATCGTAGGAATGAGATTTTTACTACACAATTACCTTTAGCTTGTTCACAAACTAATCTTAAGTCTCCTTTTATGATAATTACCTTGATACCTTTTTCCAATGTTGTTTTAATTCCAATACACAAAGCTTCATATTCAACCTTGGTGTAAGGGAAAGATAGATTAATTTCCTTGAATATTTTTAGGAAATCATCGTTTACTAAAACTATTCCAACATCTACACCTTTTGAGTTATAAGAACCATCAAAGTATAGTTCGCATTTTCTCTCATGTTGATATTCTTCTTTTTCCAAATTATCAACTTCTTGAAGCATGCAAATTCTGGTTTCAAAAGCTCTTGTTTCAATAGCCTTGTTCTTTCCATTTGAGGTCATATTTTCATTCATCAAAGGCTCATTATAAATGTATATTTGATTCAAATATTCTTTCCAAGGTAACCACATATGTGAGTAATTTGTTAATATGTAACCTGAGAAAATCTTACTCCAACTTCTACTCAATAAGAAACTATGTAAATCTAGTATATCTACCACTTGAATAGTCACTCTAGTTTTGATACAGGGTTTAGAAGTAATTTCTAATAGAACATTGGGCAATTGACCCACAATATTTACTCTACTTTTGTCCACTTTAACAATCTTTTTATTTGATTTTTTTTTTTTTTGAATCATACAAAGTTTTTTGCATATAAAAAATGGCATAATAGTACAAGTAGCTCGAGAATCAATCAAAGAATTCTGAAGACACTTATCTTTTAACTTCATTATCGAAAGAAAAGGAGGAGCTTCTTTATCAAGAGTAAAATCATAGCTAGCTTTTGTTATTTGTTAATGTTTGATGCATAACTTAACTTTGATCCTCCAACTCTCTTTTTATCTTTAATAAACTCTAAATACTTTCTTTACTAATCTCCTATCTATAACCATTGATATATACTAATAATATCCCTAACATGTTTAAGATCTTTAACAAGATAATATTTTCCATCTCCATGAAAGCTTGGTTTCTTCATCCATTTATTAAGAGTTTGATTTTGAGTACCCTGCTCTACTTGATCTTCTTTATTTTTATTTTTCTCTCTTCTACTTGGTTCAAAAATATTTCTCTTAGTGAATCAAAATGATATTTGGGGGCTTGGAAGTAGTTAATCTTTCCTTTTATCACAAATTATATCCATTTTCTTCATTATTATTACACTCTTCATCTAAGGATATATCCTCTTAACAACTTGATAAAGAAGAGGTATCACTAGATCCATTTCTAGAAGATTTGCTTGCATAATGAACACTAGATAACTCATGGTCAGATTCAATATCAAGGAAGATAGACATAACAAGATTTCTTTCATTCTTATCTTCTACTAATTTAGTATCTTGATACTGATGTTTCGTATTTTTCTTTCTTCCTTGATTTTAACTTTCACCAAAGCTTTTTTTAGTTTCACTACTTTGTTGGATAAGTCTCTTAGTAACTATCCTTTTTCAAATTCTTTACTTTTAGACTCTTACTCTATCTTAATATGATATGGAGCTACTGATGCTTTAAGGTGACCAAAATCATCATATTCTCTTCTCTTTTTTAAGTTGTAACAATCTCTTTATGATTCAAGTTCAACTATTTTTCTAACTATATAGCTTCACTAAAATAATCATTCAATGTTAGCAAGTTTGGATTTCTCCTTAACCAAATTGAAATATTTAGATTCATATCCTTAACACAAGTATCTCCAAGAATCTTATTTTATGGTCTCTATTGCCTTTGAAAGAGACCAAAAATTCATTGAAATTTAATATTGAAATCTCTAATTGCCTCTTTAACTCCTTGCTTAGCTTGTACTAGTCCATAGTATAGTTGTTGTTGATCCAATTGATTACAAAAATAGGCCAAGAAAAAACTTTTCATATCATTCCAACTTATGATACTATTTTTTGTCAAGTTTGAATACCAAATCTAAGCCATATTCTTTAAATTTTCTACAAACAACCTATAAGCTTGATCTTGGTGTTGAACATTTGCATGAGCCAAAGCTAACTCAAACATGTGAATGTATTCTTTAGCTAAGTAAGCTTTCCCAAGAATAGAAGGCTCAAAAAAATATGTGTAAACCACCTTAGGAATATTTTTGTAGTTTCTAAATACTAATGATATAATTCTTTGCCAAGGATTTGCCATCCTATTAGATTTCCTTATTATTGTTGCACTCTTATACTTCTTTGATCTTCTCTTATAGACAAATAAACTAGATAAAAAGGGTGATTTTCTTATCCTTCTAGTCCTTACTCCACTACTTGTTCCAAATTCAAGAACCTTTTTTTATTCTTCTTCTGATGAATAATTAGTCTTATAATCAAGAATTTCTTTGGAACCTTTGGAATCTTCCAAACTATCAGCATGTTTGATCATGAACTAAAAATAGTATCTAATTTTTTAAGCCTTTCTAGCAACAAAAAGAATTGTTAATGTGCTAGGGCTATCATGCTTACGAATGTAGTGGATGAATTTTTAACCCTTCTTCTAGTGTCAAAAGAATTGTTGACGAACATTTAGGACTAGACTACCAACATTGGGGGCCTCTATGTTACTTGACCTTCGAGGTCATGGGATTGAAGATGTTCTTCAAATAGGATTTAGGTGCTTGCTGGTCTTTGGCAACACCAAGGCCCAAATACCTTCAAATAGACTCAACAGTTATAAAAAAAACTAATCATGAGTATTTGTTTGCTTTTGTGAATGTTGAAATGGTTGAGTTTTGTAATTAACTATCATAAAGCGATTTGGCTAACTTTTTCAAATACTGTAAGTTGTTGGAGATTCCTATTTTGTTCAATCACTTAGTCTATACAATCCCTATAGTATGTTACTTGTAACAAATAAGATTTTGTAGAACTATTTGAACACAATTCTACCAATCTACTCCTAATTTCCCCTAAAGAAAAAATTCCACAAGAAAACTAAAATTGAGAGAGATTCAATGGACTTCAAAGAGAAAGAAAAGAAAGAAAAATTACATGAAATCTCAAATATTTAAGCAAGATAAATCGATATGAGGAAACACTTTGTAATAAATCTATTCCAATTCAATTTAACAATGAATTTTTCAAACCCTCTAAGCTCAACAAGCAATTTCATCAAGACAATCTTATTATACTACCAAAAATTACTACGTAAAATTTAAAGTATGAGTCTATATTTTGGCTAGTTAATATTTGTCAAATATTTCATTTAATAGAGCCTTCAAAAATTTTACAATTTTAGGATTGAAATACCAAGGCAATACACTTTAAAATAATGAAGCTATTTTGATTGTCTCAAAATATCAAAGACTTTCCTAGATTCTCTATGCTCAAAATAAGCAATTTTATTAAGACATTACTATTAAATTTATCTTGAGGCTTTTCAACAACATAAGCTCTTCTATGGCAAATCTTAATAGGATTCTAATATTTCACAAAAATAGAGCTATAAAGCAACCTAGGAAAAAATCCAAAAATTAAATGTCAAGCATGATACTATTTAAACAATTAACTAAGCAACTAAAACAAAATGGAAAGGAATGAACTCATAGGATTAAAACAAAGTAGCCAAATTGATGTCTTTAGTAAGCCATCTTACAAAGTTTAATATCTTCTTCTTGATCTTCTTCCCACTTTAAAATCCTTTCTAAACTCTACCTTTGAAGGCCCTTTTATAGTGACCTTAGGATAGTTACAAAAATCATGAAAGGCTAAGTTTATTATAAATATCTAAGGGTATTAATTCATAACCACCTTATAAGTTATAACTTCCAAAGGAAATCATTAGAAATTTAAGCTATGGTTGTCAAGTGTTTTCTTGGTAACAAATATTATGGAGATTACCATGGAAGGTTATAAAAATTAGAAAGATATGTCATAGCTGGAAAGTGTTCTCTTGGTACTTACAATTCCACAAATATCAAGGAAAACAAGTTGTAACTTCCATAGGAAGTCATAACTTCTCATGTAGAGAGTCAATGTTGTAGTATGTTTGTCAAATGTCCATTAAACCTCTTCCTTATAACTCCTAGATGATATATTATATGGAATGAAATTATTGAACAACTTAATATGATGTTATGCAAAAAATTGACTTCTTCTTGTAACAAAGGTTTTGATTTAAATTTTATATGATATTTTATGTCGTAAAGGTAGATCAAATAAAAATAATAAAATCACTTGGAACCATAATATGGTTGATAAAATTTGGAAATGTGGCATCAACCTTGTAATTGTGCATTGAGTCCCACAAGTTCACTAAAATTCAAAGCCATGTATACTACCCTATGATTGTTGTGCTCATGAACAAAACTATGGACACAATCTTGGTAGAGTGGGGTTTCATGACCACCACATGGTAACCTATATGTCTTACATCCCTTCTTCCTTGACAACTACTCCCAGATATTTGTGTCATGGAATCTTATGGTTGTGCTTTCAATCACTATGGCTATCTGCACTAGTGCTACTCAGGGTTAGTGTTGTTGTCATTGTCATATCTACTTCTTCCATGTGTTGTAGGTCATCTATGTGCCCAATATGTAAAGGTAAGGATTTCTTCAAATTGCTATGTTGTACCTTGGTAGTTTTAAAACTATCAACAATTCTCATGCACCTACCTTGCACTCATCGTAGTGCTCATTTCATGACTTCATTGGTTCAAATGAAGTTACCATTGTAGGAAAAATTGGTGAGGCACTAGATAATCTTTTAGCTTGTCTATGATGCCCATAGCTAACTACTACATTTCTGGCCACATTTTTGGCTATGTTTGCCACATTACCTTCCAGAATAACAAAGGTTTGATTCTTGAAAGCCTATGCCATTGGAGACCATTCGAGGCTAATAATTCAAACTAGTAACAAGTGCCATGACATGGCCACCATTTTCTTGAATAACTACTGCAACAACTTTGATGAATGTCATCATTGAAACTTTGGAATTTTAAAATTTATTGATTTCCAATTAATGTTTACCAAATTTCTACTTAAAATATAATATACCTAGCTTGAACATATCCTTCATGTGAATCTCTTAATCTCCTCTAACGTTGCTTTGGAATATTATCCTTAAAAAATTTTCCTCGCCGTTGATATTGGCTAGCTTCAAATATGTCTTTTATGAAGCCAAAGTATCATAACTTTATTATTTTTAAAAGCCTTCCAAGAATCATCACTGCTCCATAATAATGATGGAGATGTAACAACACCAATGTGTGAACACTAAATCCTGAATGTATAAGCATATTGGGGTGAATGTTTAGTAGTTAGAAGCTTTTTTGTTTTGTTCCATATGTTGATTTATACATTAAAATAATGTATGAGCAATTTTGGAATGGGATTTTCTAATTTCATTCCTTCTACATTGGCATATACATTGGTAAACATATGTAGCTTAATTTATTAACATATGGTTTAATTTGAAATGAACTTTCTAATTCCATTCTAGATATGTTGGTCAACATATGTATCTTAATTTTTCAATGTATAGTCAAGTTTAAAATGGAATTTCCTAATTACATTCTAGATACATTGGCTAATACTTTGGCCAACATATGTAGCTTAATTTGTTAATGTGTAGTTAAGTTTGAAATGGAATTTTCTAATTCCATTCTTCCTACACTTACATTTATATTGGTCACTGTATGTAGCTTAATTTGTTAACATATGGTTTAATTTTGAATGGAATTTTCTAATTCTATTCTAGATACATTGGCATATACATTGGCCAATGTATGTAGCTTAATTTTTTAACATATGATTAAATTTGAAATAGTATTTTATAATTCTATTTTAGATACATGGGCATATACATTGGTCAACATATGTAGCTTAATTTGTTAACATAAGCAAGTAGAGGCTAGTCTTAGTAACTTTTGGGACTTAATAAGTTTTAGCAGCACTTGAAACTATAGAAATACTCTAGGCTTCATGTTCAACATGTCTCAAAACTATAGTGTGAAGGGGAGCATAGGTTTCCTTGAAAGCAATGGCCAAAGGTGCAATGATAGGGAAGAGTAATGCATAGCTCTATAAAAGGCAAGTTAGGTAGAGGCATGTGAGAATAGGGAAGAAGGATGGGGTAGTGAAGGATAAGGCTATGCATGCCATGATCCTATGTAATCCAATACAAGGCTACATGGCCTTGCAAAGGGGCCACGCTACCCTAACAAGCCAGTGCTACCTCGTGCAAGGCTATGCAGACCCAATCGACACATGTCTTTCTAGGGCCTCCTAGTCCTTATTCAATTTTTATTGTTATTAGTATTATATATTTCTATTTATTTTCAACACACGATCATGCACTTAGGTAGCAATTCCATAGTAAATGATGGCACACGAGAATAGCAGTTGTGGTACAAGCCACACAATGCATGGGCAAGAGGATTTTTGTTCTGATGGTAATGATACCAAGGGCTTCAATAATGCTACAAGAGAATAGTGGCAATGACGAGGTTTTGGTATGCCACTACCCTCCTTGCAATGTTGGATGGTAGAGGAAGGTAGGCAACGCAATGGTAGATGGTACAGAGGACTTGCTGTAGGACACACATGAGCTAGAGGATGGCAAAATAACATGTTGTCAAGGAAGATGGAAAATAGATAAAATCACAATTATAGGCTATTATAGGCCCTACATAGTGTAAGGGTTTAGGTGGGTGGTGAATAAGGTTTTGTAGCTATTTACACCCAAAACATTTGATCATTGAAAAAACCAAGATCTTAGGTGCAGAAATAGTTTTTGACCTTGAATCACAAGGGCCTCTGAGAAAGAGGATTCAAGATTTCTTGGATGATCTAGCTAATCACCCAAGAACATAAAAATTTAAATGATAATGAAAAATTAAAATTTTAGATTCAATTAAAAGTAAAAATAAAATTAATCTTGAATAAAATATGAACTATGAATGAATTGACAAACTTTATTAAAAATAGCAAAAATGCTCAAAATATAGAGTTCAAAGAGTATAGATTGTGTGTTCAAATGTAAACGAAACTTGTCTAAATGGAGCTTGAAGCTTATTGAAGTTGGTAGGTTGTATTTTTCAATCAAACTCCATGACCCAAGTACTTCCCAATTCCAATAGTCATGAGCCTCTTGCTCATTTTCTGCCTAAATCTACAACTTTTTGGTGTAAATGTTGTGAACAATGGTATTTGACTTTGATAGCAATGGGACTACACTCAGAGTCTTGGGTGCTCAGGTAGATGTCAATTACTTCAAAAGTCTTGCAAAAAGTTGAAATGGATTTTGGTGCTCAATGTTGCTATGGTGGTATGGTTCAAAAAATGTCCTAAAACTTGAGTGAAGTGTTTAAGTGTAGCTTTTATATTCTTTGAATTTGCTGAATTTTGACTGCAATTTTTTTCCATGATTGCTAATAGATTGATGTTTTTTATAGGTGTTGCAAGTCATAATCCCCAACACAATTGGCCATTTATGGCAAGTTTTGACACTCAAGGGTCATCAAAACCACATTGGATACTAAAAATAGTAAATAGATTGTTATGACTATGCTAGCTTCACCTTAACTACACTAGCCTAGTTATGCTAAAATTGTTGGAATTTTCTAGGAAATGTGGTTATTACACTATCCATGTAAATACTACTAAAAATTTGAGATGACTATGATGACCATGCTATAACTACTCGGAATTGTAGCAACTATGCTAGGAATTGCTGGGAAATTGAAAATCCAACACCACCAATGTTAGCCTTCCAATATCCACATTGGGTCTATGATAACTACACTAGAAATTATTGGGAAATGGAAAGCCTAACATCACCAACCTTGGGTATAAGTGGTTCCAACGTAATTGAGAATATAGCCCCACAAAAACTCACAAAAATACAAAATTCGGCAATTCCCAAGGCATTTTTAGCCTTCCCAAGCCCATATATAGACATGACATTACTTTTTCCACTTGGGAAGTGAGGTAGTGACCACTTATGAGGCATTTCTTTAGCCTCAAAAAGTTAAAGTATGCAAGATTACAACTCATGGGCTACAAACCTTACATTTGCAATGAAATCTTACCTTAAGTGATGGTGAAGATTACAAATTACAACATGCATTTTCTAGGTGGTGTTTCAATAATAGGCAACATGCAAGCTGGAGGACGATGAGGGAGCATAGCTATAGAGGCAGTGAGGTAGTAGATGCAACTAATTCAATGACAAGTTGTAGACTGAGGTTGCATAGCCCATTGTAGGGTCTTCTTGGATCCTAATGAGTTGACATAACCTACTGCAGAGCTAGCATAGCTATCTACAAGGCTAGCACATAGTCCTCTATGGGGCCAACATTTTCCATTACTAGGTTTGTATGGTCGTTTATAATTTTTTTAAAAAATGTTTAGAGGCTACATGATCTCCAAGATGATGAGTAGTGGGAAGGAATGGTGGAGCAAGAGGTGCAAGTTCAACACTATATCTAGGGTCACAGAGGAAAGCATTGATGGCAAATTTTGGATTCCAATGGTGGTAAGAAGTGACAAATACTTTTCATAGTGTGGCGTAGTAAAGCACACACAGCAACTAGGATGGTAGGTAAGGCAAGTAGCAAGCAACAAGTGCACAACAACATGATAGTCAAGTGAGGTAGCAAATCCCTATGTGTGGTCCTTGGTCCACCTATTGGGATGATGTGACCCTTGGCAAGCCTACATAATCATTAATGAGGGAGGGAGGTAATGCAACAGGAGCACAATGGAAGGATAAATGATGGTGTCATGGAGAGTTACTAACAAAGCATGGGGTAGGTAGCATGAAATGGTCAAAGGAGATGCATCAACATGGCCACTAGAATAGAAATGGCCATGCCCAGGCATCTTGGGATGATGTAGAGGGACAACAGCATGGCAATGTAGTAGCAATGAGGATTTTCTACGGTGTGTGGTACCACAACAAGGATTTCCAGTGCTATGATATCCATGGTGGCTACTAGCAATGCCTAAGCATAAAATTAATTAACTCAAAAAAATAAATAACCTACTATAAATCAACTCATAAAGACATTTAACTCTAAAAGAGGGGGAAAAAGCAATAGCACAATAGCTACAACCCTAATGCAATCTTCTTTATCACTAAATGCATTTTGTAGTTCTCTAGATCGAATATATGTCATAATAGCATATGCACCTATGCTAATACTAATGATATTCCTGCCAATGTTGTTATGAATACACTACACCAGAAAGAATGGACATGTCCATAATAGTAACATCAATACTATAATAAGTTCAAAATAACCAAAGAGAAGATCTTGGTTAAAGAAGAACCAAGTTAAAGTGATAAAGGCATTCCACCTACCAAAATTTCCTCTTGAAAGATTCAATAGTACTAGGAGAATATTCAATTCTATGTATAGAAGAGGAGGTACATGAAGATCAGGTGACGATTACATCAGATTATCAAATACAAAGAAGTTGCAAGAGATATCCATCTAATATAAGTAGTGTCATTGGCATACACATCTAGCAATAGTAGTGCATCAATATAATATTATTCCTATGCTTACATGGCCTTAGTCAACATTTTTTATAATGCCTTGTTTATGTCATTTTTATGATAATCTTTGCAACAAAACAAATCCTATGCTAATGGTAAGCATTAAAGTAATCACAACAAGAATGAAGAGGATCTTTAGGCATTAGCAAGATAATCTTTGCAGCAAAATAATGAAAGTTAGCAAGATACTAGGTACATCTTCTAAATCAGAAAACCTTAAAGGACCAACCTAGTAAAATAAGAAATTAGATCCTAAATAAAATCATATTATTTTAGAACATGAAGCTAACTCAAAGTCAAAAATAGACATCTCTCTTAACACCATGATACCTTTTCCACATACTTCCATAGTTACATATGATCACCAATATCACTATGCAAAATGTGATGCACTATTAAAAAATATAATGAATACTCAAACCAATCCAAACCATATTGAATCACTAAAACTCAATAGTGTTGAGCTACCATCTCAACCAAGAAAAGAAATAGCACATCAAGTATTCCAAAAATTATCCATAGATCCCCCTAAGGATACTATAAAATTATAAAATTGGGCATATGATCAAATAAGTATAATAATATGATAAAATTATAGAAATTATCAAGTAATAGCAAAAGTAAAAGAAAAAGTAAAAACTCTACAAAAATAATGGATTCCAAAATCAATGATACAACTTCCTGAACCAACGATCCCTGAATACCGAACAAATTCTAATTCTCCAATAAGAAAATATAGAGGAAAAACCATGAAAATGGACAAAGGTAAAGTAAAAATCAATGCTAATGAAGGCTCCTCACAAGCAATGGTAATAGATTCAGATGATCAAAAAAGTAAGCTTGATTCAAATGAAGAGGAAATATTAAAAACCCCATAAATATATACTCAAGCAATTGAAGATTACCCTCAGGTATCCTCTATAATGATTAGCAAAAAAGACCTAAATTTCTGTATGGATAAACTATCTATACCTAAAAGACAAGTAGTTTTAGATTGCATAAATGGGCTCATAGATTATCAGGTAATTCTTGATCAAAAAATCTTCCAAACATGTAATTCAAAACTATGTTTTCAACTTTATTAGTAATATCAAAAAATGGTAAAACCAAATAGATCTTGATATAAAAAATAAGTTACTCACTAGACCTTTTATTTTATTTATAAATTCCATTACTAAAGAATTTTTAGGTCATAAGGTAGACTATAGAGACACATATAGAGATATGTTTTTTAAAGCTAGATTACATAAAATACAAAATTTCTCTAATTATTTAGACACAATGGAAGACTGGTACTATTGTGGTAAACTTACTCATGATCAATCTACCAAAGAACATCTCCTAGGATCTTTGCCACAATCCTTTTATGACAAGTATCAAGCAGAGGTAAAATAATTAGGTGACAAGAGTTTTAGTGCTATTATACAATTGATAGATGTTGTTAACAGATATCTCTATCACTACATGAAAGCCCAATCTCTTATGAAACAAATATGTCATAAATTAGGAAAGTCTTTCTATAATGATTTATGTCCTGAAAATTAGTTTCATCCTACTTCAAAATCTAGATGTTGTTCTCAACAACATAAACAAAGAAACAAACCACAATGAAGATGGAAATGAAAATCTTCTCTTGATAAACCATCTAAACATTTTTGTGGGATGTTCAAACATTGTTTGCATAAACTACCCAAAAAAGATGTCAAATGTTTCCTTTGCTAAGGAAACCATATTTTTTTTGAAAGTCCATCCAAGGCTAAACACTCCAGACAAGTCAATTTTATTGAACATTATAATATTTCTAAATAATATTATGACTTTACTCTTAACATGTTTACACCTTTCGCCCCTAATGACATTTACATTGAATCTAATGAATACTTGAATTATCATGTTAGTGACATTGATCCCTCAATAGCCTCTTTTGATGGGGGAGGGAATAGTAATAATTTAGAAGATGATGTATTTTTTTGCCACATGAATAGAGGACAATTAGGCATAAGACCTTTTAGATTATATGAAACCATTAGTCCTCTAAACATAGAATCCTCCTCTAAATATGATGATGAATCTAATCTATTTAAAATATTGCTAGACATTAACACCAAAGATCTGGTAGAAGTTGATCCAACATATCAAATAATAAAACAATAATAAAAAAAACTAGAAAAAAAACTAGCACAAGTCTTGATAGATGACAAAAATAAAATTATGTCTTTTAAGCAAAAAATTACTAAAAAGAAACAAGAATTAGATGAACAATAATTATTTATAGAAGAACATTGGTTTAAATATCTAGAAACACAATGAGAACCCCCAAGTGAGTTAGAATCTACCACTAAACCTAATGAAATAGAGGGTACATCTGATAGTGAAACACAGACTCTAGAAAAGATTCCTCCTCTAGATGAGTCTCTCATGCATGCTCAGAAAATCTTCCAATTAAGGAAATATATACAATGGGTAACTAAAGAACTCTTTCAATTAGAAAAAATAGAGGAAAGCCTCCAAAGAAAAAAGTACCAGGAAGAAACATAGCCATGCTTCTTAATCTAGTTAATAATAATAATAGGATAATTAACTTACCTATTTGTACCTTCTTTATAGAATTTAAAGGTTATAAATCATATCCCATTGATGCTCTCATAGATAGTGGTGCTGAAGTATATTTGGCTAAATGGAATGCTATACCTTCTTTTTTTGGAAAAATAAAAAAAAGCTTATGTCACATTTAACACCTAAAAAGTAGAAATGGAATATAGAGCCACTATTCCTATTAGAACTTCTCAAGGAAGGATACTCCATATAGAAGCCTGCCACTATGAAATAAGATCCTATGATCTTCTCATTGGTACTGACAACCTTCAAAGCATTGAACCTTATACAATAGAAAAATATTATGTGCTACTAGCAAGAGAAAGATTCTTTAGTCAAAATACTTATAAAAGTCAATTGTAGGCTTGGTGATGAGTGGCGAGGTACCCCTACACTCAACCATACGAATACGAGCATTACATAAGCAATCCAGTCGAACTCTGCAGACTAAGTGCCTACATGCCTTATGGAACACTTAAGGTTAATCATTCGTTTTCTTCCCAAACTTACTTGTATTTGTCACGGATGTATGGTTAAGAAAGTATGAGGTATGTGATTTTTATGTCTTTTATGTTTTATCACCTATGCTAATGAGGGAAAGGGTGAAGAGACTAAGTAACTAAATTTTACTAACCAAGTTCTAATTCCTAGCATCAGTATCCATTCCCACTTGCCATTCACACCCTAAACCAATGCAACCTTCTGGGATTACCAAACGCTATTCGTTGTTGGGATTACCAAGCGTAACGCCCGTGCTCGAAGTGGTCATACTGAATGCACTTAACTAGGAGTGTTGAGGGATGAGAGAGATTTAATTAACTAATAAAGCATTTAAACAT
Organism: Gnetum montanum; assembly: GCA_015680685.1. Classification (NCBI taxonomy): domain Eukaryota; kingdom Viridiplantae; phylum Streptophyta; class Gnetopsida; order Gnetales; family Gnetaceae; genus Gnetum; species Gnetum montanum. The sequence continues at coordinate 201,052 of MNCI01007030.1, read as the reverse complement.
TAACAATAATTTAAGTCCTAATTAGCTTAGTCCATGCACTACATTGTTTATCCAAAAGTTCGTCTTTATTTCCATACACAAACTTATGCTCAGGTACAATATTTACTCGAATAAAGATCCGTTCACTTTGGGACTCCTACTATGGGCACATGGAAATTACTCTAACTTTGGAATGGAAAAATTGCAAGAGTTTGGCTAAGGTCTAGATCTATATGGAAAAACAAGGGAGAGCCATCTCTTATTTATAGATTTGGTAGCACTCTACGATATCGCGTACGCAATATCGCAACCCATGTGATATCACATCCCATCATATCCCCATGACTGAATAAAAACTCGAATTCAAGTTCCTTACAAAATATTGGGAAGGTATGGGATTATTGACTTGAATGGAACTAATGCTGAATGGGGTGACATGTGAACGGATCATCATCATAGAACATGAAAAAACTGGTGTTCATGACAATAAGAGTGAACACTTTATACATTTGACATCAGGCCTTATTTGGCAGCTGAGAGAGAAGAGATAAGAGAGAAAAAGTATACTGCTACCAACGCCAAGATTGCACCTTTTGTTGTCTATCTATAAGTGTGCCATCCATCTCGTTCCTTCCATAGCTTCTTTAGCATCGATCCATTCCAAGTGTTCCCTCCAGATCCAATCTATTGTTGTATGATTATCATCTGCACACACAACACAGTCTTTATATTAGCAAGGGTAAATGAATCACAATGTAATTGATACCTTGCTTTAGTGAAAGGTCCATTGGCTAAGTTGTGGTATGGCTGATATAGGTCTAGAGATATAATAGTGGTGACTACCAAAGGTGTAGAGGTTAGGAGAAAATCAAAAAAATTGGATTCGGTTAGGGCCCCCATGACTAAGAGCGAACCTCCGATAGCGATAGAATGGAGAAAGAAAAAGAACAAGAAAGATGGAGAAAAAGAAAAAACTATAATGTCGATGAAATAGATGTCAAGATGGAAATGAAAAAAATAAAGTGAATTGCAAAAATGTTAAGGGAAATAATTTAACTGGCGTACCAAATAGGAATGCCAGTGGGTCCTCCCCAAAGCAGGCTCATGCCGTTAATGCCCTGACAAACCCACATTCAAAGAGTCCATAGGCTCTGGGAATGTCATTTGGAACAAGAGTTAAAGTCTTAACCATAAGAATTTACCAAAAAGAAAAAAATGTGTCAACCAAAATATACACTAATGATACAACCGACAATGAGGTGGATAATGGAGGAAGAATGATGGAAAGAAGAGAATGGAATGGAATCTACAGAACAAGGTGATGTACAACCCCTTGTGTAGTTAATGCTTAATGTGACTTAGTAGATCCCATTCTGAGTCTAGCCTCAAACAAATCACATCCAGTGTCTTCACATTAATGCATTCGACCAATCCATCCATTTGAAGTAACAAGAATGCCTTCACCAAAGAGCCACCACCATTCCAACAAAATTAAGGAGGAGAGAATGGGAAGCAAGAAGGGCCTTAGTTAGAGGAAACATGTTATTTTAGTTCCATAACTAGTGCTTGTAGCCCAAATGATTATTCATCTAAGGGGTGTGCTTTGAATTCTCGCTAGTTTTTTTTTTTTACGTGAGAACCACACCATGCAAAGACTTTGTTAGTTTTATTAACTCAGCTTCGTGATGATGGAGCAATGTTGGAATGGTAAGAAAACTTAAAAAGAAAACATCCAAGCCCCCATGAGAATGGCCAATACAAATGCATCAAATCCCCTTGAAGTCAGACCCTATTCAATCCTTGAGTCCTTCCTTAGTTTGAGAAATGCCCAGTCACCGATTCATTGATAGTTCTTATTTAGAAAGGGATTGTACATTTCCAAGCCAAGAGAGACCATAGAAATTTATGGATGTATGGATGAATTGAACTCATTGCCTGCTATATCAAAAGAACCATACCCTAGTATCAACAACATAATCTTAAAGGTAAAAGCCAAACATTAGCAACCAGTAGAAAACAGTTCATACCATCATTTAGAGCACTTATTAGGTAACAAACTTAATAAATTGGATAAGACACACACACATACACACAAATAAAAGAAAAAGTATGAACGATGTTGTAAAATAAAAACAAGAAAAGTTAAAGAAATTTGTAAAACAAAAAATGTGCAAAACAAAAATGTGTAAAATAAAAACCTAAAAGAAATGAGGGTCTCAAATGATTAGCATAGGTGGACATCTCCCCCATGATTGAATTGAAAGGGAGAGATCCAAAATAATGATCGTTTGTTTTCATTTCTTAAAAGTGTCCAACTTCTCCCAATTGATGCTTTCAGGTTAAGGGTTGGAAGTTGGCAACACTTATATTCCAATGTATCTATGCTTTTGTTGTGTGTGCAAGTTGTTCCCATAGTTCATTCCATGGATGTTGGTGGTCTACTCTCTTGATTAGCTTTCAACCACTAGGTATTCTCTTATTGTGTGGTTGCTACATATAGGCACCTTTGTATCTAAGTTTCTTGGACACACCAGTTGCATGTAGAAGATGCTGAGCATTCCTCCATGTCATCATCCTCTGAGTCACTATATGTGATGCATGGAACTTTCTTCTTCTTGATTTTTCCATAAATTTTTTCTTTAGATACTTCCAAGGAAAGATCATGGATTCCTAGGAACGTGTTGATGTTGCTGAGCCATGCCCTCCCCATTATAATTGGGAAGTCCCCTTTGTTACTATTGACTTCTATCACTAGGAAATTAGCTGGGTATGACCAACCACAAACAGTGGTAATGATTTCCTTCACCAATTCCAAGAGAATAGTGATGGACTGGTCAGCCATCTCTAGTTGAATATTGCTCTTCTTGAGTGGGGGAAGGTTATAGGCTTTATATATTTCTCGTGAGATTAAGTTGACTCCAGAACCTGAGTCAAGAAGAGCCTTATGAGGTTCATTCCCAACAACTTGGAGATAAATTAGGGGCTTCCAGGATTAGAGAATTTCTTGGAAAGGTGACCCACCTTGATCCAATTGGTAATGGTATGTGTTAACATAACCGTATGCATTGAGCTCTGTTGTTGGTTTGAAGGGAGCTCTGAAGCCTTCTTTGTTGGAGGAGCGTGTACGAACTCAACTGCTTGTGGTTGTGAGAGCTTGTTTGGGCTTTTGGTTTTGAAGAAAGGTCTTCTTTTCATGCGGTTGTTAGAACCAATAGTGGGTTGAAGGTTTACATCTCTCGCAGCATTACATTGCTGTGGTTGAGTGGGGAGTTCCCCTTACATTGTTGGAGCGGGTGGTAGTGGAACTATCGACGTAAGAATGGCGAATGGATTTAGAGGATGGTATGCATGTGGTGTGTCTCCCNTGATGCTACTCATATGGTTGTGGTGGAGTTCCATTGGGATAATACTATTGTTGCTAATAGAACTACCTTGAATTACCTTGGGGATAAGGTAATCTTCTAGGTGTTTGCCTTTGTACTAGTCATGGATTCAGAGCATACATCCCAGACTCTTGTAAGTGCAACATAATAGAGAAACATCCCTTAGGATATTTATAATGATATATGTCACATCCATCATCATCATTTGATTCACTTCCTACAACTTCTCCTACTGCAACAATCTTGGCCTTACCTCTTTGATTGGCACATTCAACTTCCTTGTGCCTATTGTGATCATGATCACTACCTTGTTGTTTGGACTCTTCAACAATTTTTAGGATAGCTTAAAATCTACTATCCATGGAATCTCATAACTAATCAACCTTAGCCATAATTTCAAATTGAATTTTTGAAGTAGAAATTTTTTTCTATTTACCACCTCATGAAGTGACGATTCTTCCTTACTATCACAAAATTGAACCTCCTTCTTGCGAGTGGAAAGATCAAAGTTATACTCTTTTTCACTTTTTCATTTTCTTAATTGGCCTTATTCTTTCACTACCTACTCAATCAATCTTTGGATCTGATGGATGCTTAATTTTTCCAGTCACCCTTAGACATAGATGCCAAGGGTTCTCCTTGTTTTAGCTTGAAGCCTATCTATAATGTGGTGAAGTTGGGCTAACTGAGAATAACCATCGCCAAGAAATATGTGCATTAAGGAATAACATCAATTGATGGTACTTGAATTTACATTCTCAAATTAAACACTTGGGAGTATATTTTATATTTATCATTGAACAGTTCTAACATTGTACTCCACCATCTAATGGATTCCAGCTCTAAAGACCGGTATCAACTTTCTGCTTCTTTTATGAGTGTCCTAACGAACAAATTTAACTTCTGCCACTCATTTTCAATATTCTACAAGGCATAGGCATCGTGGAATGCCTGTAAGTGGTTTTTCGGATCAGCATTGTATCCCCCCTCAAATTGTGGGATATTATTCATGTCTAGTCTCTTGATCCGTCAATCTTTTTGGTGCCTTGTAGGTATTCTCACAACCTCCTTAATGTCTACATACTCCAAGTTGCTAGTAGGGGTTCATCATGATCATCTCTCTCATGATGTCTATGATGCCTACATGGTTCCCTACTTTCCCTTCTTTCATGCCTTCACTCTCTAGAATGCCCTCGTCCTCGCTCTCGACTCTCTCATCAAGGGTTCTCATTTTGCTTATCCTTACCCTTATCCTCATGGTTGTGCTCTTTGTGATTGTGTCCTGATGTGGAAGGAGAGGGTGAATTATGTGATGAAGGGAAAGAAGAAGGGGAACCATCGCCATGATGATGTTTCTTACCTTCTCTTCGGTGGCTACGGCCCCGATCGTGATGACGATCAGATTTCCTGCCTTTGTCATGTGTTTGTGTTTTCTCATCGAACACTTGGTGTTCATGGGAATTAGAACCAAGGTTGTGAATCATAGAGTGTAGGTTCTGATACCCTACCTTCTCACCATCGTAAGGGGGAACATCATTTTGTGAAGAACCTATTGAGATAGGTTCACTACCCTTAACTTCTCTTATGACAGGCAAAGTGTTGCAAGGTCCTTTTCCCTTCAACGATGTGTGATAACTCTCCTTCTGCGAGTCCCTTAGATGTTGCATTTCTATGGGGTGGTAATCCCTTATGTCACAATCTTCTACAATGTATTCAGCATATAATTCTGTCATGCCTATCTATGCAAGAGCACAAAGGAGCATGTTAGGGACTGCCCAATTTGGGGGTAATACTATGTTACCTTGTAGGTCTCTCCAGCGCAGTTGTTCATCCTGATGGAGGATAAGAGTAAAATTGGGTATATACTAATTTTGATGAGTATATACCACCTGATACTATTGAGGAACTGGCGATTCTTGGTTATGTATGTTGTGTCGCCTACTGTCTCTTCTGTGATCCCTAGGTGGTGAAGTGATTTTATGAGAAGAAGAAGACATTGTTATTTTTTTGATGTGCTATTGAACGTTGTTTAAATTTTCTTCTGATTAACCCTAAGGGTTTATTTAAGCTTCCCAATGATGTGGATGATTTCCTATGTTCTACTTAGTGCACAAACAACTTAGTCCCCGGCAACGGCCCCAATGATGAGTGGTGAAGTACCCCTACACTCAACCATATGAATACGAGCATTACACACACAATCCAAATTCCATAGACTAAGTGCCTACATGCCTTATGGAACACTTAAGGTTAATCATTCGTTGTCTTTTTAGACTTACTTGTATTTTGCATGGTTGTATAATTAAGCAAGTCTGAGGTATGTGATTTTTATGTCTTTTATGTTTTATCGCCTATGCTAATGAGGGAAAGGGTGAAGAGACTAAGTAACTAACTTTGACTAACTAAGTTCTAATGCCTAGCATCAGTATTTTTTCCCACTTGTTGTTCACACCCTGAACCAATGCAACCTTCTGGGATTACCAAACGCTATTCGTTGTTGGGATTACCAAGCGTAATGCACGTGCTCCAAGCGATCGTACTGAATGCACTTAACTAGGAGTGTTGAGGGTTGAGAGAGATTTAATTAACTAATAAAGCCTTTAAAAATTAACAATAAGTTAAGTCCTAATTATCTTAGTTCATGCACTACAAGGTTTATCCAAAAGTTCATCTTTATTTCCATACACAAACTTGTGCTCAGGTACAATATTTGCTCGAATAAAGATCCATTCACTTTGGGACTCCTACTGTGGGCACATGGAAATTAATCTAACTCTGGAATGGAAAAAATACAAGATTTTGGCTAAGGTCTATATCTATATGGTGAAACAAGATAGAGCCACCTCTTATTTATAGATTTGGCGGCACGCTGCGATATCGTGTACACGATATCGTAGGGGAAGATGCGATATCGCGGGGGATGCGATATCGTGACGGATGCGATATCGCATCCCATCACTTGAGAATACAAAAAAAACTACTAAGACACAATGGGTTGTAAATAATATCAAAAAATTAGAAAGCAAATTTAGCAAAATAAAAGAAAAACTCTTAAGCCTTGCTAGTGATGACCCCACTCTTTTCAGATATAAAAAGGAGCTTTGATGCAAAATAGAATTTAGGGATAATGTAAACATAGAAGCAAAGGCACATCATATAGGAATGCCTCCATCTCTAAAAACAAAATGTGACCAATAAATATAAACATTGATAGATAAAAAGTTAATGCAACTAAGTACCAGCATGTTTGCATGTGTATCCTTTTACATCAATAAGTGTGCAAAATAAGTCAAAGGAAAGAAAAAACTAGTCATAAACTACAAAAATTTAAATGACCTTATAAAACCAATCCAACATCCTATTCTCAATAAAGATGATTTATTCCAATGACTTCTTCATAATAATGTATATTTGAAGTTCAACTTGAAATCTGGTTTTTGGCAAATAGAGGTTGACCACCTTAATAGATAGAAAACTTCCTTTACAGTACCAAGAGATTTGTATGAATGGATTGTCCTTCCTTTTGAAATAAAAATTGCATCCTCCATATTCTAAAGATGTATGAATCAGATCTTTGAAAATTTTCCTTTTATTATGGTATATATAGATGACATATTAATAATGAGTAAAGGCCCTAAACAACATTTAGAACATTTGAAAATTTTTAGAAAAACCATAGATGAAAATGGATTAGTACTATTTCCTACAAAAATGCAAGTTGCAAAAGATTCTATTGAATTTTTACGATTACAAATCACTCAAGGAACTATACCACTACAAGATCATATATTAGAATCTATTAAAAATTCCCAAATAAAATCAAAGTTAAAATCCAACTACAATGATTTTTTCATTGTATTAATTATGTATCAGGTTTTTATAAACATTTGGCTGAAGATAGGAAGCTTCTAAATAAACAACTTGGACCAAATAATAATCTAATAATCTACCTAAACTCTAGCTTTTTAAAAATGGACAATTAATTCTAGAGATGGATGATTCTTACAATTTTTGGACACCTACCCTTAAAGAAGAAAAAGATAAAGTTATTAGATTATGTCGATATGCTTCAAGAAAGTTCAATAAAGCATAAAAAAATTACCATATCACTCATAAAGAACTATTGGCCATTATTAAGGGGATTGAAAAATTTTGATTATTCTTGCAAAATGTCCATTTTATAGCCATAAGTGATTTGAAACACTTTGATAAATATTTAGGCTCAAAATCCTTAAATAAAATAGATCATACTAGACTTACTAGATGAGCTTTATATTTAGAAAATTTTGATTTTCATACTAAATATACTAATGGTAAGAAAAATAGGTCAGATAATTTTCTAACCAAAGAGAATCAAATCTTTAACTACTGATTATTTAGTTTTTGTCTTCATATGTATAGAAATATTAGTTAGTGAAGGTTGGATTCTTAATTTATCTAGATTAATAAGAAAGTGAAAAGCATTTGAAAGCTACATGCTGACTCTTGAACAAGAATTGACTAAATTGGCCTACAAGTTTAGTTTTGATAAATTCATCAGCTATCTCACCAAAGATGCTTCATATTCAAAAGTCCATCGTTGTGCATATGTTCCTTAGATTGGTAGATCCCCTACTATCCCTACTACCTCTTATATACAACTCTATAACCTTATTTTTGGGGATTTTACCAACTATAGAAATTCTTGTTTCTCCATAAGTCATGTCCTCAATTGGCCTTACTATCAACCTAGCCCATTCCATGCCTTTCAAATTGAAATTAACCAAAATGGCATTCCCCAAATAATCTCTTTTTGACATGTGACCAAATATTACCCTACCTCTTATCCTCACCATCTCTCCAACTACTAGAATGAATATCATGGGGATTACCTCTATTATGGTAATCTTCAAGCTTAGGGATGGCATGTTGAACACTTTGGACAAACCCCCTCTTATCTCTTGGTTTAATGCATTAGTAAAAGAATTAACTAGTCTAATCCTTAGAAAAATTCATTTTACCAAGATATCTATACTTCTAATGTTAATGATATCCAAGAATATTGCCTACAACTCTAAATACCATCAATTTTGGGCTCTTATGACTTAGTGTCAAATTTGTCCAAGCATCGAGACTTGGGCGAACTTTATTCAAGAGTGGTGTCATGCTAAGTTTCATAGATCGCATGGCACCCTGGAAGTCCTAACACCTACAAAGTTCTTTCTATGTCTACCTACTACGCCACTCAGCACAATTAGCGTAGCATCCATGTCCATGGCCAGTTTTCAGCAAAAGGACACCAAGGGTGGACTAAACAATTCAAAATATTTTCTATCTTTCGAGCCATCCCAGTTGTCAGTCCATCTAGGTGCTAGGCTAGGAGTAGTTAAAAGTATTCAGGATGCACAAAATAGTTCAAAAAATTTTCTATTTTTGACTTGCTACACTGCACAGTGTAGATAGCATAGCAGGCCATGCGGGACTCAAATTTTTCTATGTTAAACCAAACATAGAAGGTGCATTTGCGTGATTCTTCAACTTTCAAGGCTACCTATCCTATTTCACCATAGAGTGTGATCAGTGTTTCATAGAAAAGCATGGCAAGTTTGACAAAATTCATGCAAATCTAGATGCTACACTATGCTACACTGCATAGCGTAGCACAACATAGCAAGGATGACAGCTCCAAAAGGTGGTCCAAGAATGAACCAAGAAGGCATCAAGTTGTGCTGACATGGAAGATGCATTTTGATGGCTGCTGAAATTTCTTGTCTCATGAGATCTCAGAGTGACATCTTCAATTTTAGAAAAATTCCTTGAGAAACGGGTGCTACGCCATGTAGCGTAGCACGCCAAAAGTGCAAATTTTTTAAGTGTCTACGGAACGCTTCACCACGTTAAACAACGTAGGCAGTGTGACACTTGGAAAGGTACCTCTGAATGCCTTCAAAATCTTCCAAAATTTTGCATCAACCCTCATTCCTGCTCTAGAAACTCTCCGACAACCAAGATCGGTAGTTTTATTTATTTTTTTTACACCCCTTATTGATCCCCTGAAGTTTTCCCTACGCTTGACCCTACTCGAAAGAGAAGGGAAGACGTAGTTCGAGAGTGTAGGCTTCAATTTTCATTTTTTCTAGGTAGTTTTGTAAAACCATGGCAGTTTGCAGATTCTGGTACATGCGGCTTGAACAATATGATCATAGTTTGGCAGATTTTTCATTCCTGTTCTTGTTCCATTCAGCATAGCACATCAGCGTAGCACCATACTTTGAGCATAGCACATCAGTGTAACACATCCATGTTTATGCTACATGGGACCTAGGACATGTGGCATCCAAACCACATCTCTCCCCTAACCCTAGCTCTATAAATACCCCAGTAAACGACATTCTAAGGGTTGGCTTTTGTAGTCAGCTTCAGCAGAAGATTGATGAGTAGAAATTTGATGAGTGGCAAATCTCACCATTAAAGACTTCCAAATCCTTGCTCTACTCCCATGCATGAACATGACACCTGCCCATGCACAGTGTAGCAACTCTCAAACTAGCAAGCATCAACTCCTCCATGCCTATAAACACCATGTCTGTAGCATTCTAGAGAGTATGACCATATTGCCCTACTACCCAGCTATTTCTATCTACGCTGCATACCAATTGTACACATCATTCAATCAAAAGCCACATCCCCCAATCTTGGGGTAGTGCATTTCTTTACTTGCATTCTCATTTCATTCTTTTTCTATAGCATTTTAAATTGTTAGTGATTCTATTTCTTTATATTGTCATATGCACCTATGCTCATATTCTCTTGCTATTATGCATATTGCACTCCTACTTATTCTGAACTCTTATATGTGATGCTTAAAAATCATTATCTATGAATGCTTATTGGATACTGCATAAGTCCTTGATTGATCGACTAGACCGCTCAAGGTGCCCCATTTTTATTTTCCCAAGCATTTCCCTCCCATGGACTTGGGGTTATGCTGTGCACCTAGCAACCTCTTGGTGTTCTAGCAACCAACATTTTCATACACTATAATTTTTGGCACTAGAAGGAGGGCCTGAACCTCCGTGTCCTTTCTATGCATGACAAGTAGTCCCACATGCCTTCTGTACTTGCTTACTAACTGTTGGCACATTTTGGCCATTTCATGGAACAAAAATATGAGACAATTGAAACCTTCAAAATATTTCAATAGAACTATTGAAATGGAGAAGTGGGTTTGCTACGTATAGCATGCTCCTTTGTGGTAGAAAATATTTTGAGGAGTTTGCAGATAAAGTACAAGAATATTTTCCATATTACTAATAATGGCAAGGACTGCAATAACAGTTCAAAGATTTTCATGAACAAATGTTTGTATGAACTATCCCATCAGAATATTGGTAAAATTTTTTAATATCTATGTTTCTTCATTCACATCTGCACAAAACATCTTGCCTACTAAGGTCACTAAAGAGAGAAAATTTGAGACAACGAAAAACTAAATTTTTCCAAGGATAGAGTTATCTGGGAGAAGAGTTGAAGTTGGATATTTTGAAAGACACTCAGTAACAAATAAAAAAATGTTGTAAAGCAGAGGAATGGAAGTATAGACAAAAGAGAGGGAGAAGGCCATGAAATCCAGGCACAAAAAGATTGCGAAAGTGGAATCCGGCAAATGCAAGCGTGGCCGAAAACTTGGAACAAAGTCCCGGTGAAAGCCTATGGAGTCTTACAAGGTTTATGTTTACAAATTTTTGAAGCAAGTGCATCTAGATCTTGGCATTTCATCCAAGGCCATGAGCATCATGAATTCGTTTGCCATTGACATTTTTGAGAAAGTTGCGAACACGTCTTCCAAGCTCACTTGCTACACCAAGCGTGATACGCTTTCTTCTCACGAGGTTCAAAGCTGTGAAGCTCGTTTTGCCTGGTGAGCTAGCCAAACATGCTATTTTCAAGGGCACTAAGGCCATCGCTAAGTTTAGTTTTGGCTAAACCCTCTGTGCTAGGGTTTCTGCTATTTCGTCTCTTTTCCTTTTCTATTTATTTAAAGGCGTAATGCATCCTGCGGTAGATGCTGACAATCTGTTCACCACCATCCACAAGGATAACAGAGTCATGCTTAGCTTCATCAGCACCCGCATGCCAATTAAGGAGGCAATATTAATGATGGTGATGTGGTGTCAGGGGCAGCCACTGAGGATGAAAAGCATCAGCATCGGCTTGGGCTTGGGCGTCACCTTGGGAATCGGCATCGTAGTCGCTTACACCTGTCCACCTTGCAGGGTAGGATTTGTTTGGGGAAAACGACAATTAGTATGATGGGAAATTTATCATGTAAACCACCAATCAAAATCCATTTTAAGAACCACAAAACCATTACATCCTTACCCATGTGATATTCAATTAGAAACATAGAACTGCAAAACCAACTAAAAAGACTTGAGGAAATCAAGCAAGAAATAGCAATCGCCAGTTGCCTGCCATGACCACATATGAGCTACTCCAACAAAACATGATACGCTGCAACAATGCATTTCTGAGCTCCCTCGGTATCATCATCACCCCTGAATCAAAGCCGAAGTCACCAAAACCTACACCAAAGAAAACCCTCGTCAAGTCAATGACCGCGTCATATGCTCTGCTATGGTTTTGAAGACAAAAAAGGACTACCGTTAGCAAACCCATGTGAGAAATGAGATGCAGGAAAAAAAACTATGAATTTTTATGGAAAATATTGTAGACCTCTTTCTGATTCCTGACAAAGTTCAAGGATGTCCATCTTGATCCATCAAGTTGTCCAATATTCTCTTCGACAACCCTCTTTACAGTTTTTGCTCTGATGCAAGATCTCATGTGGACGTTGTATTCTTTTTGGAGTGGATCATTGCGAAAAGGGGAGTTTCAGGATTCGAATTTGAATAAAATGATTTTGGTAAGTAGTTTGCTATTGCAGGGAACTCGGATTTTGCAGATCGCCTGTTCTCTTTTTTTTCTTGCATTCATGTTGACAGGCTTCTCAACATGCATTCTTCCCCAAAGCTCTACTCCAGCTTCTTGGTGGATGGCAGTTTCTACATCATCGAAGGGCTTGAATATTTTTTACTTCACAAAGAAAAAATCAAATAGCAAATCTCTGATAAACAAAGGCCCTGTGGGAAAAAATTTTATGTGTTTTTTAGGGTTAGATTACATGATTTTATAATACCATCCAACCGCCACCTCCTATATTGCCAAGAAAAAGCAAAATAAAGAGGATATATATGTATGGAATAAGTTGCAACTATAGGTTGTATTTCTATGTAACTTAGTTATTGTATTTTAATTTTCAATGATATTGTAACCAATATAAAGGCCACTTGTCAACTACAACCTCTTTATCTCCACAATGGCCACTTGTCAACTACAACTTTTTTATCTCCATGGTGACCACTTGGCAACTGAATGAAGACACTTGGAAACTGAATGGGACACTTGTCACCTGTAGCTTTTTTATCTCTATGGTGGTTATAACGATACAAGATATTTTGTAACTTACCTAACTACCTAGGAGACCCTATAAAAGGGCTTCAAGGGTAGGAAGGTAGGGGGGAAGACTTGGAGGAAGATCATACTTTTGGGAGAAGACATTGACATCAGACTTTGGAAGGCTACTAGCTAGCACTTGGGCTCTCACCTGGAGACACACTTTGAGTCTTTGGAGAAGAGCATTTGTAAAGAAGAAAGTATGAAAGATTGCTTGTAAGATGACTTGCTAAAGAAAATATTTCAGCCTCTTTGTCATGGTCCTGTGAGTTATG
>MNCI01007030.1:129088-187915 GCA_015680685.1 Gnetum montanum | reverse complement strand
GGATAGCTTTATTGCAAAGTGTTTACTCGTGTCATTTTACCTTGTTTAAATATTTGAGGTCCACACAAATCTTCTTTCTTTTCTGTCTATTTCCATTGAATCTTGCTCTATTTCTAGTTTTCTTGTGGAACTATCTCTTTCTCTGGGGAAAATTAGAAGTAGATTCGTAGAGTTGTGCTCAAATGTTTTCACAAAATTTCATTTGTTACAAGTAGGTATTATAAGGACCGCATAGACTAGGCAATCAAATGAAATAGGAACTCTCAACAACTCACAGTACTTGGCAAAGTTGGTTGAATCTCTTTAAGATAAGTCATCTATAGTTTACACATAATGCAATCTTTTCATTTTTCACAACCGCACACCGCAACAGCACACACACATACTCACATTAACTACTGAGTCTATTTGGAGGTATCTGGGCCTTAGTGTTGCCAGAGACCAGCAAACACCTAAATCTTGTTCGAGGACACTCGTTGGCGGTCGCGTCCCAAACGGTCGCCAACACTAACATAAACATAACATCCCTATGGACCTACTATGGTAGCAGCTAGATCATAGGCTAGTGTAGGGGTTGTTTACATTTTAGTTGGTACAATCAAGTCCCAGTTGACAGTTCCCCTAGAACCCTATAGGGTAAAGAGCCCAAAACGGTATATTGCGTTAAACTTTGTGTTCCACATAGCGTAACACAAGTAGCATAACATATGTAGCAAAACACATATAGCATAATAACCCTATCAACATGATAGTTCCATCTAGTGTAACGAGCGTAGCAGCATAAACCACTACTTTTTCAATGTTTTTAGATTTTGCCATTTCTGGCTCGCTTTCTATGTAGCTCATTTATTTCTTTATTTCTTACATCCTTTTGACACAGTAAAGAAATGAATCCACCCATCACCTCAGTCACCACCTTGAGTCTAGGGATGACACTTCCATCACAACATGTGATGGACCCTAAGCAACCACCTAGCCCAATGCAAATACCATGGCAGTCTCTTCGATTGCAACATCAATCGCCTGAATGTACAGATTGTGATGAAGAGTGATATAACTTTTTATGCACAAGGATCCAACGAGCCTCCCACTAGATTACCAAGAATACGAAGAAAAGTGTAACTTTGAAATTATTCACCAAAATTGGAGGGAGTTCCTTCCTACTCTTGAGACCATTACACCACTCACTAAAAAATTTCAATGGATATTGAATCAACATATTTAACTGAGTGCGTCAAAAGAGCAAGATATAGAATCTCACTATGAGGAACCCCTTCACAATGGACAAGAGGAATTTGAGTCCCATTCCAAAAGTGGTGGTCCACTTTATCCAAAAACTTCAAAAACCACTCCTATGTTATATCCACACCAGTTACAGTTCTCCACCTCTCTGGCAACAACAACAACACTTTTACAGCCCAAACCTTCTTTGGTCATAGGAATTCATCAAATGTTGTCAACTCAACAACATGTAGAACCTTCAGTTTCCTTTCCCTTTAGTATTCCTTCACAGTCCGTATAGTTTTCTCAACCTATGATGTCTATGTTACCATATGTACATACCATGTCTACGACAAAATCACAAATGGGTGTTACTTCCATTATCTCTTCTATGTCATTTCCACTGCCAGTAGCAGTCCCAACCTCAACTGCATGGTGGGCATCGACATTGTTCCCTACTGTCCAACTATCACAAGCACTACAATATGTGCAGCCCTAGGCATATCAAGCTTTGCACATGACACAACCAACCATGGGGCCATGGGCTACTTCAGCAATGGGGCAGGTGACCATTCCCATGGCACCAAAAATGGTTATCACTCCAGTGGCACCACCCACAGGATTGTGGGCCATTCAAGAAGCCCCACCAATGGGAGCTGTTTGAACAGCTCCCCCACTAGGACTCACAATTCCACCGACAGCACCATCGATGATGACTGCCCCAACTATGCCACCAACAGTTCAACTTATGCAACCTACTGTAACACCGTTGGGTCTTAACCAAGCCTTTCAACTTATTTAGACCCTCATTGATGAAGTCAAGTGGCTTAAAGCTACTAGTTCTAAAATAGTCCCAGTCATGGACTTTTATCACGATGATCCAGTTAACCCAGTCATTCCTCCACTTATGTTTCCTCCTAGGGTACAACTCCCCTAGTTCAAAAAATACAACAAAGAGGATGATCCAAACACCCATCTCATTACTTTCAAATCTGAGTCCCTGTTATTACAATCATGGCCTCATGCAATCATTCTTGTTTTTGCCATGTCATTAACTGGTAAGGCTTTGGATTGGTATTGTGCACTTCCTCGCACATCAATTTCAATGTTAGAAGAATTGTTGAGCCAGTTTATAACTCGCTTCAAGTATAACTTGAAGCCAAAAGTTACCTTAGATCAACTTATGAACGTTAAGCAAGAACCATTAGAACCCATTCAAAAATTTATACAACACTAGAGTGTTGCTTTGAATGAAATCCGTGAACCAATCACCAAATCACATTTACTTGCTATTTTTAAAGGTGCTATAAATGATTTCATCAAATCTAAGTTATATTACTTAGTACCACATTCCCTTAGCTAGGCCTTTGTGTAAACAAAAACTATACAAGATGCAGCAGAAGCAAGTAAAGACCCAACTTACGTAACTTACAAAAATGCATACACAAAGAAAGAAAAGGAAAAGCAAAAGGCCATTGTGGTCGCTATGGCCAATGAAACCAAGCCCAACAACAAACATCCTACCAAAGCACCAAAAACCACAACTACTACTATCAAAGCACTAAGCTCTAGCAACAAGGGGGTTAGCCAACCCATAGTGTCAACGGCCACGACAAAAGCTGTGCCAAGGCCAAATTTTGAGTGTAAGAATCGCTCTAAATACACTCCATTACCAATTAAGCTATCAAAGCTATTAGACCAACTATTGAATGCTAGGTGCATTCAATTTAAGCAAATGTCAATGAAGGCCCATAAGCAACACAAGAGGTATTGTGAAATCCTTCACAACCCCTTAATAGCCATGTCTAATGACTCTCTTGTGCCTAAAAATTTTAGACTCGAATGATTCTATAACTACCACCAACTGTGTGGTCATGATGACGACTATTTCTTGGCATTAAAAGATGATGTTCAATGCATGATTGATCAAGGTAAGCTAGTTTTTGATGAAACTAGTCCCATCTGGCCAAAAAACTAGTCCATGAACATCTACAAAGACCTGTTGAATGTCAGTAATACAAGCTACACTATTAATGTTATTGGTGTTGATGACAGTATAGAGTCTACACATAAGCCATTTGTGATCCATCCACCTTCTCAATGTACTGTAGTTTCAGTGACACCTAGGCCACAGCCTCCTTTTTTTATTAAAAGGTAGCACAGGAGCCCAATGCCCCCTTTGTGATCAAGGCCCCTCAATGTGTTATTCCAACAACATAGGCACCTTTTCTTAAAAGGGCATCAAAGCATACAAACTCACCACCTACCCAGAGCCTAGTCTTTGGAACTACATCATAACCTCCTCGCTTAAGAAAAAGTGACAAACGCCTAGTGGATAAGATGACTAGAAAACATACTACGCTAGGCCCCCCTAAAACCATCCCTTTATCAGCAATTCCCATGACCTCACAATCTAAAAATAAAATAGAAATGCATTCATAACAAGCAACTGCTGAGGCTCAAAATTCTACCACTCAACCAAAAGCCAAATTCCCTTCTTTTCAAGGAATTTGTCTCTCAGGGTACATGGAAGAAGTAAAAACTACAAAACTACTCGGTGCTAGGAAAGAATTTTTAGACACCCTTACACAAGCTAAAAAAGCTCTAAAATAATATATATATATATATATAACATTAAGCTTATATGATTTAATAATCAGCTCCATAGCTCACCATGAAGCCTTGATTCGCACGTTGGCATCTATACCTGTTAAAGAAGACATGCATGTAGAGGCAACAGCCATTCATGCTATTATGCTTCCACCTACAGCTAAAGAAACACAAGCAACTTACTTGACTATTCATGATGAATCTATTAAAGCTAATTCCAAAAAGGGTCAGGTAACCACTACCCCTATGTTCATAATGATTCAAGTAGGTCAATATAACATTCATAGGGTGCACGTTCATGATGGAGCCGCAACCAATGTAATCCTGTTCCCTGTTGTTGACAAGCTGAGCCTAGTAGACCAAATTAAGCCAACAAAAACTTCTTTTCTAAAGTCCTTCAACAAGACACGTGTTGTGATCAAGGGGACCATCACTATCAACTTTGTAGTAGGAGATTAGTTCCCCACTAGCGCAAAATTCATTGTGATGGAAGAGATGCCTGGGTTCAATTTTAATCTTGGGAAGATCTTGGTTAGCCCAGCTAAGGGCTATCTCTTCACCAATACATCAAGAGAAGCATCTACCTTATGCAGGTAGAGAAGTGGTGATCTTTAGTGATGATGTAGCCCACCAGGCTATAAACAACATAAACATGGAGCAAGGGTCAGAGATAGAAATCTCTGAGGGTGTGTCACTTGTCCACATTGAAATCCAATGTTTCCCCACCAATAAGCCCGAAAAAACTAATGAGCCACACAAATAAACTCTATGGGCAAAGCTGCCTTTCTCAACATCTGACGATAACTTAGAGGAATATCGTTTTAAGTCCTCTAGGCCATACGCCTCGCCTAACCCACATCAAGTTAGGAAACAATTACACAATTAGGGCATGGCCCTACTTTAATTCTTTTGTTCCTTTTTTTAACACTTTTTGTTTGTACAAGTTTCAATTTTTCATTGTGTTTACCTTTTGTGTCAATTATGTTGTCATGGCCTGAAATGGCCTTAAACTAGTCATAGCCTAGAATGGCCTTAAACTATAGCACAACCCACCAAGGCCTAAAACTAGCAACCTCCTGTGAGTTTAAATTACCCATGGCCCGAAATGGCCTTAAACTAGCTATGGCCCAAAATGGCCCTAAACTAGCTATGGCCCGAAATGGCCTTAAACTAGCTATGGCCCGAAATGGCCCTAAACTAGCTATGGCCCAAAATGGCCTTAAACTAGCTATGGCTCAAAATGGCCTGAAATAGCCTAAAATGACCTTAAACTAGCTATTGCTCGAAAAGGCCTTAAACTATCTCATGGCCCGCCAAGGCCCAAAATTAGCAGCCCACTCTTCGTGTTAACTACCCATGATCCGAAATGGTCTTAAACTAGCTACAACCTGAAACAGCCTTAAACTATAACATGAGGACCACAAGGGACCTAAATACATCAACCAAAACATTAAACAAAGGAAATGGAACAAGCACTTTACTTTTCATCACATTGCAAATAAATAGTCCAAAAAATCATGTTCACACTCAGAGTTGCAACATCACCTGATAATAGGGATTACATTTTAAAATCATAAAACATCAATGAAGAGGCTACAGGTCTTCTCCTATGTCTTTAGTTGCTTCCCTGCTAGGTCCTTCATCCTCAACTAGATCCTGCATACATCAAGAACAAGACCAAAATAATAAGCTAATGAGCAAGCGAGGAAAACCCAAAACAATAAGCTAATGAGCAAGCGAGGAAAAACCAAAACAATAAGCTAATGAGCAAGCGAGGTAATGCATAAAGCTACCATGAAATAAATTTTGATAAAGAAAAATTAGGCTAACCTGAGATGGGCCCGCATCCATGTCTAGTGGCATTTTATCAAGACCAGATGCCAAGCATTGAAAAATTTCTTTCTCACTCAAATTGGCCCAATCTTCTTCTTCCAAATCAATTCCTACTAAAATCTTTCCTTTCTCAATAGTCATCTGTGTGGGTGGCCCTGGAGAAAAGGTAGTAGAGGTGGCCTCTCTAGAAGGCATGGTTATCTCCCTCTATGGAGATTCACTGACCACTAGATGCTTCACAAATTTATCATAGGCCCAAGTAGCACCAATCGCATCAAGGAATAGCTTATGACCATAACGTTCTACAGATGCATCCCTGTACTTTTGGCAATAAGTGGCATGTTCCATCTTATACATGTGTTTGTGATTCTTTTGTGCCTACCCCCATTCATATACCTTAGCACTATAATCTTTCCAATCTTGATTCTTTTGTGCCAAGAGATCCATCTATAGACGTTGTTCAATTACTTCACATGTGGCTTCATTTTTGCCTCATACAGCTGACCAATATCTAGTGTAATCAATTATAGTTGTATGCTAACTACTATTAGAATTCTTACAATCCATTAGAAATTCATTCCGTGATCACAAATCTTCTAGCTTAGCTATGTGATTCACTTTTTCCTTCTTGATCTTCTAAACTCGTTTCCAGAGATCTTCGTTGACACATCTACACTCCCACAATGACTATGCTGAGTGTAGTGCATGTCTACTTGCCTCATCACATATGTGACGAGGCACCTCTATTACCTCTAGAGGGAGTTCAGGCACAGCTTCCACTTCAACTTCCTACTTTGGATCCCATTTGAGCTGGGAAGCTATTGCACCAAAATAGGAAAGTGTTAGTCATGAGACAGTAGCAAAAAATGGAACAACACATAAAATAAAATCTCATAGATTAAGTGCACCTATCTCAGGGTCAATTTTCTTTAGGCGGTCAACCATGTCATCTACTACACCTTCCATAAAGGTGAACTTATCCAAAGTTTCTGCCCATGGCTCTAGACAGAAAGTAGATGAAGACTTGCGACCCTTAACAGAACTAGTACCCACTATGTACTAAAGAATGTTAGCATTGTGAATAGGAGAGGATAACATAAATGATAGTGCAAAGCTCCTACCCAGCAAACCCTCAAGGGTGAGAGCGAGGGGGTCACCCATCGGCACACTGTCAAAAAAATCATCAAACTCACCATCCTCAAAATGCAGCCCCTCTTCTTCAAGCTGCCCTAAAAGTGTAGTCACTTCCTCTACTGTCATATGTCCTACAGTTTGTGGTACATTCTCTACAAAAGGATCCTCTGCAATGGGGGCCTCCTCCTCAGTAGCAGGAGCCTCCTCTTCTACAATAGGGGCCTCTTCTTCAGGAGCTTAAGCCTATTCCTCATCTACTAAGCACAAGCCAAGATTAGGATGCTAGTCCAATAGAGATATGTAATCATAAAATGGAAAAGGAAGGTAGTAAATAAGTTAGCTAAGGCATACTTACCAACAAGCTCAGATTGCACATTGCGAACTCTGATCCATAGCCTTTTTCCCCTCCCTTCACTCACATGTGAAGGCTCTTCTACAAGATGAGGCTTCTTGATCTACAACTTTGATTTTATGGTTTCTGCAATGAGGTGCACTCCCCTCACTAGGTTTTCCATGTTGGTATGGGATGCCTATCCAAAGCTATCACACGTATGAAAAGATGGTCCCACCCAATCCTTGGTTGTTATTGAAAAAGACTCCCCAATAGCTTTCGAAGGATCTTGAAATTAGGTGGTGTGAAATACATGGCAGCTCCATGGTTTGGATATCTAGGTACGATCTTGTATCATCCAGATTCCATTCTCTCAGACCACCAAAAATTCAGCGAACCATCTCAAACAAGCAATGAAAAAGGTAAAGTGCACATGGAAATGCATCTCAAGTTTGCCTTGTAGCCTAGTCATTTTTGCCCGTAGGCCTTCTAAGAGATACTTAGCCCAATTATACCACATCCCTTCTTCCCCAAGAATTTTCCCTTGGGAGAGCAACTTGGGGAAGGCATGAGCCCAGAAGATGAGGTAGATATTGTGGGGTACCTCTAATCTAACCTTTTTCATATAGATGCCTTTGTGATCCTTGTCGATATCCAACCATTCTTCTATGCATCCTCAATGGTCTACATCCTTACTAATCCTTTCCCCCATGGGTAACCCATGATAAGGGACACTAAAAAGATCTAAAAAAAGCCTATCAATAATCTCAAACACCACTTGCATGCCATGAACTCTTGTGCAAAAGTGATCCATGCTTTTGGTGAAAGAATCTACAAGAGCAATCATTTCTGCAATTGGAATCCCTAGGTTTACAGCCAAAAAGAGGTCCATGAGCCTAGCCTCTTGAACCTGCTTGACAATCATTGCTAGAGCCCCACTACATAGCCAACGTTGTGATTCATCAACCTCACCATACTTAAAGAAAAGGTTAGCCTCATTATGTCTTGACGTAATTATTGTAACCTCCTTAGATTTGGCTACCACTGTGGACACCAAGAATAAAATCAGCAAAAAAAGGATGGAGTAATTAATTAAACTAATTCAGATTACATAAAAAATGGCACATGATATAGCTCACCCAGTGTGAACAATGTGGGAAATGGCAGTACTTCCACTAGCACTTCTTCTACAATGGGTACTCGACGGGATGCCCATTCACCATCTAACCATCCAAGCTTCTCATATTTCATGTAGAACTTTGAGTACTTGGTTGGATAATTTTTAAAATTGGAACCAAGTTTCTCTATAACATCGGCATGCACGTTCTCCATGGAGGAGAACTCTTGAAGAACCGTCTGAGCTAGGGCTAAGGCCCCCTCTTTATCATGAAGACCATTCTTTGTTATCACAAATCTAGCAATAGATAAAACATTATAAGAATTTTAAACCATACAAGACAAACAAAAATAGAATCCTTGATCATGTTAATAGGACTCACCCATCATAATAGTAAACGGTTCTATGTGGGTTCTGAAAAAATGTACCCATATGACAAGCAATGAATAAAGTGTTATATTTATGATAACACTTGAATTCTAGCATCACCCAAATCCNAGTGTTATATTTATGATAACACTTGAATTCTAGCATCACCCAAATCTAAGACAAAAGTCTTAAGCCTTTTGGATGTTGGCTCAAGCCCCCTACCTCTTCCCCTTTAGTAGACCCATCTCTCATGAATTTGAGAATGACTCGGTTTGCTCTAGGCAATAGTGTCTTACTTAGGATGCTTGTTGCTTCACCAGCTAAGTGCAACCATACCATGATGCTAAAGTGATGAAGTAAGAATTCTAAGAACTCCCATGCATCTTCTCAAAACCAAACTGCCTAGTCCCCTACTCGTGCATGTGGTGGGGGAACATTGGGCATAGGGGTACTTATACAACATAGAAACCCTACTAATTCAACCACAACTAGGATCGACTTCAACATGATCCTACATTTTACAACGAAAGAATTAGTTTACAATAAGGAAAATTCTTGAAAGAAAAAGAAATTTTTGAAAAATTTCTAAGTGTCAGCTATACTTCCATGCAATGTAGCAATCCTTTATAAAGCATAGCAATCTTATATAGAACATAACTCGTAACACTATCAATGAACCAAAATTTTTCTAAGTATTCATCCCATCCCTATGACTTCGTATGCAGCGTAGCAATTATAGCATCCCACGTAGCATAGCAATTGAATCCCCCATGCAGCATAGCACATACATCCCATGCAATGTAGCAACAACATCACGTGCAACATAGTGGCTATGTCACATGCAGCATAGTGGCTACGCCCCATGTAGCGTAACAAGCAAAAACATAGCATAGCCTACCAGTTACCCTATCAAGGGTGACATAGCCTGAGGGGAAACATAAAACGTTTGCAAAGCCCCTGCCCTATTTCACTACATATAACATAAAATATAAAAAATAAAAAAAGAGACCCTCCCCACATGCACTATGCTACCCAGAGTGCTCCAAACCCTTATCAAAAAAATGGTACATCGTCGCAGCCACAATGATGACAGTCATAGCTACGACGTAACAGCCATGGCTATAGCTGTAATGGCAATGGCAGCGATCATGGAAATAACCATAATGGTAGCGTAATAGCCACAGCATAGCAGCTATGGTGGCAATGGTTGTGGGAGCATCCATGCCCATAGCGACTATAGCCATGATGTACCCGGGCATGGTGACCACAATAGAGGTAGTGGCAACAAACAAAACAAAAATGCACAACATAAATAAAGGTAGCGTAGCGACTTACTAGGTAGACGGTGCCTCCTGCCATTCTTCAATGCACACTTTAGGGAGATGTCATAAGGTTTGCTCTCCTTCATCCACATTTGCGAGACCCTGATGTCTATGCGTACTCCTGTGCACCATTATCTTGACATCAAACTCTAGCCTATCAGTGGCTACATTGCAACTGCTACGCTCTCTTCTCTGAACCACGCTACGCTTTGGGCTATTAGCTCTGATAATGAAAATGATAGGTTTACCATGGGTAAACCCCTATTTAGACCCTTTAGGGTTACATGACACATTACTTTTTTAGGATGTCTTGTGTCCCGCATGTAACACAGGATTCCCCATGACCCGTGCGTAATTCGGAACATCTCGTGTCCCACACATAATGCGAGACACCCCATGTTTCTTGCAGCATAACACATAGATGTCCAAAAAAATTTTAAATATTTGATTTAACTCCTCATTTTAACCCTTTTTTCTTTACACTACAAGCACAGTGACAGTCCGCTATGACCTTAAACTAACAATTTTGAAATTCCCTTTACACTATAAGCATCATGACAATCTGCTAAGACCTTAAACTAGCAATTTTGAGATATTGCATAATTACTTTGCATGCATTTCACTTTATGTTGCTATGTTAGGCAAGTGCCACTTGACATCCTTTTTTTATTAGGTATTTTGCAGGATCGCTTAGCAATGGCCACACATGATGATCTTCATTTGCCTTTAATATTGACTAGACCCAATGGTAGATTCATGAGACACTTAAACATAGATCTTGTAGTCTTTGAGCCACCTCCTTGTAACACAAATGGAGCATCCTTAGAAACATCACTAGACTGGCCAATCCAAGCCTTAAACCTAGAGGTTGGTAATGTAATTGAGGAACCACTTGTAGAAATTCCCATGACCACATGCGAAAGTAAGGCAAGAACATTGAAACTTAGCTCTTTACTAGAGCCACAAGTCTAGCAGAATATCACTCCCGCCCTCAATGATAATGTCAAAGTGTTTGCATGGTCTTATGAAGACATGTCAGGCTTATACCCACACATAATACAACACAACATTATCTTAGATTCACATGTCAAACTAGTCAAATAAATAGCTTGCAAAATTAAACCAGAGATTTCATTAGCTGTGCACAACAAAATCACCAAGCTTTACCAAGCTGGATTCATCCAAGTAGTCAATTACATGGATTAGGTATCAAACATTGTGATCGTCCCCAAGAAAATTGCGGTTATACATATCTATATAGATTTCTAATTCTTGAATAAAGCAACCATCAAGGACAATTTCCCATAGCCTAGTATCAACCAACTGGTCAATACTATAGCTGGCCATGCCTTACTATACTTCATGGATGGATTTTCAGAATACAATCAAATCTGTATAAACCCAAAACATTAGCTTGTCACTACCTTCATGATCCCCTGAGGAATTTTTTGATACATGATGATGCCCTTTGAACTTAAAAATGCTAGAGCAACATACCGATGACCAATGACTTACATTTTTACTGACTATCTTTTAGAGCGACTAAACGATTATGTGGATGATATAGCAATAAAATCTAAGAAAGCACCTAATCATGCAAATGACTTGAACCTAGTCCTTCAGTGTTGCCATAGGCATGACCTTCATCTCAATCCCAAAAAATGTGTATTTGATGTTAAAACTAGACACATGTTACGTAGTGTCAAAAATAGAAATATGTGTAGACCTGGACAATGTTAAAGCCATTGTCAACTTAGCACCACCTACAAACCTTAAAGAGTTGTGTCGATTGCAAGGCAAGATACAGTTTATACGAAGGTTTATCACAAGGTTAATAGCTAAATTGCATCCAATGCAACACTTACTTAAAAAAGGAACTAACTTTGAATGGAAAAACCAATGCCAAGAGGCATTCAACAACTTGAAAAAGGAGTTGTTCATCTTCCTACCGTTTACCCTCCACAAAGGAATAAGCCCTTTTACATTTATCTTGCAACTTTAGATATGTCCATTGCTACCTTGCTCTATCAAAAGAGAGATGACAGCTCTAAAATTCTTGTTTACTACCTAAGTCATGCATTGATAGCTTACGAAGCAAAATATAATGATGTAGAAAAAATTACCTTGCTTTAGTATTTGCACTCAAAAAATGGAGACACTATTTGTTTCATAGCCAGGTCAATATCATTTGCAAAAATAACATACTTAGAGCCATTACAACCAATATATATGAAAGTAGCAGGATAGCCAGGTGGAAAGCAATAACCATAGAATTTGACCTACACTACATAACGCAGTTGTCTACAAAGGGTCAAGCAATAGCCACACAACTTACGGCTTCACCCACTAATGACCTGGCAATAATAGAACCTAAATTTCTAGATGAGCATGTTAATAGCATAAGTCCAATACCTGTAGACTTCAAAGCCATTCTACACTTTGATGATGCCTCAACCACGCAAGGTGGTAGTGCCGCTACTGTTCTCATATTTCCTTTCGAGGAGATTCGACCCTTCACATACCACTTCATGTTTCTTTGCACTAATAATGTAGCAAGATACGAGGGTCTCCTTAGGGGCATTTTAGTAGCTTGAGAGTTGGGGATCCAGAACTTAGCAATTCGAGGTGATTTGTAATTGGTCATTAACCAAGTCATAGAGGTCTACACCTATAAGGCACAACATCTATAGCCCTACTGTGATCTAGCAAAATACTTACTAAAGTAATTTTCCATCTTAGACATTCAATATGTACCCCACAATGAAAACACTATAGCCGATGCATTAGCCATGTTAGCTTTAAGTGTGCCACCACACATGTTTGCTACCTTACCTACTTCAATAGTGGAATTCACTAACCCTATCGTTCACACATCCGATATCACATCTGTAAGTGATACCCACACTTAAGAATGATATGATGATGTCAAAACATACCTCCAACATGGTAAGCCTCCACAAGGCTTAACATTTTCTCAAAAGGATGCAATACAAAAATGAGCATAGTAGTTTGTCCTCGTAGGAGACACCGCTTTATGTCATTGATCTTATGATGGGATACTGCTAACGTGTGTTAGTGGTGATGAAGTGCAAAAAATTGTTCATCAAGTTCACGAGGGACTGTGTGAAGGGCACATAGCTCCTAGGGCTATAGCAGCAAAAATTAGGTGACTAGGCTATTACTAGCCCTATATGGAGTGTAATTACATATTTAAGGTTAGAACATGAAATGTATGTCAACTTCATGGGCACTTGATACACATATCACCTACTAAGCTACATACCACACAAATCATGTGGCCTTTTCAATGTTGGGGACTAGACATCATAAGGCCCATAACACCCAAGTCTTCCATAGGGCATAGTTTCATTATTACTACAACTGAGTACTTCACCAAGTGGGTAGAAGCTCTCCCCCTTAGGAAGACTACATCCCAACAGTTTTGCAAATTCATCCTAGACAATATAGTAACTCGATTCAGCCTTCCTATGACTATTGTTACAAACAATGGGCCCCAATTCAGTAGCACAGAAACTAAAGCCTTTTGCGAAAATCTTGACATTAAACATTCTTTCTCATCACCATATTATCCCCAAGCCAATGGCCAAGGAGAAGCTACTAATAAATCCATTGTCAACCTTCTGAAGAAGATGCTCAATAATAGCAAGCAATGATGGTACAAGCAACTCATGTACGCGCTTTGGGCTTATCGCTCAACATGTAGAACTACCACAAGTAAAACCCCATATAGTCTTGTATATGGATCTAAAGTGGTGTTACCTCTTGAATTGTAGGTCCCATTACTTTGAATGATCCTCTCGAACTTTATGGACGAGGCTCAAAACAACGTGTCAAGAATCATTGATCTTGACTCTATGGAGGAAGAATGCATCCAAATGCTTAATCGTATTGAGTGGTATCAAGACAAGCAATGGCAAAAACATCATTTCAATCTACACCAATGCCCAATCAAAAAATGGGATCTAGTCCTCAAGGCTATTCATGAGCCCATGAATAAATTCTTAGCTACTGGGAAGGGCCTTTTCTAGTCACGAAAGCATATGAAAATGGGGCATTCAAGCTAGCTGACTTAGATGGCAATGAGTTCACTAATCTTTTCAATCACATGTACCTAAAGCCATACTATGCCTAACATGCAATGTCATGCCACATATAAAGCATGGTAAGCAAATCATCTGCTATGATGTAAAACTGGCACAGATCATCTGCCATGACGTAAAACTAACATAGAGCATCCACCATGATGTAAAACTGGCACAGAGCATCTGCCATGATGTTAAACTAGAACAGCATGTCTTCAAGCCATGACATGAAACTAGCAGTCATAGAATAGTCCACTATGACCTTAAACTAGTCATCTTCCATCTGTTACAACATTAAACTAGCACAGAGGTCTACTAGGACCTTAAACTAGCACATCATAGTCTACTAGGACCTTAAACTAGCACAGCATAGTCTACCTAGACCTTAAGCTGGGACCACGGTCTGCTGGGACCTTAAACTAGCACATCTGATAGTCTACCAAGATGTAAAACTAGGTTCCCAAGGCAACCCCTCTGGTTCAACACAAATGACCTTGTGAACAAGTGAGCAAGAATGTTTTCCATCTTCCATTGCCTACCATGCCTCTCGGGCAGGGTGGGGTGGGCCGTTGTAGTTCCAAAATGAAATTCATGACATCAAGGAAACACCCTCTAGGACATTTGTAATGTCTCCATCCCTGGCATCCTTTTTATCTTTTGGAGATGCTGTTTAACATTTTGCTTACCTTTCGAAGCTACCGCAACCATCGCCAATCATCTTGGTCGTAGCTCTCTTCGTCAGCCCCTCTCGTTGGAGTCCTAGCACTATTGTGGCCTAGCCACAATGTCATCACCCTCTAGCCCTTACCATCATCTAATTTTGGAAGAACATTTAGCAACTAGGCTTCCCACCCTATGGTTGAATTTCCTAGCTCCTACTTGTCATGAGGATTCCTAGGCACCTGCATCACCATTACACCTAGCCTCTTGAGTGCTCACTTCTAGTGTGGCTACTGGAATTTTTTTATCCTACCATCACCAATGCCTACACTGGCCTTCCTACTTTGGATATTGCACATGCTAGACACAACACTTGCAGCTCTTGTAGTGTCCCAAGAAGACTAGACTTCACCTTCACTTCACATTATGGTTATTTTCTCTAGTTTTCTCTCTGTTGCATTTGCAAGATAAAATTTGGGATGGTATCATCCAATACTATGTCTCACCATGAAAGCAACACACTACATTGTTCTAAAGTAACCTCTTCAACTAGCCTAGCTACTTGAGAGTGCATACCCTCATATCCTTTCAACTAACCTCATTTCTATTTCCTTCCTTTGCAATTTATAGCATCCCCTCGCAAGCTTCTCCAATGCACATGCAACCCTTTCCCACACTTAACTGATAAGCCCATGATGGATGTAATGCAACTCATCCCATGGGAAGCCTCTGTAGGCTTGTTAAAGCCCCACATGGATGTAACACAACTCATCCTGAAGAGGAAACACCTGTCCTACAGCGACGACACGGTTGCCTTCAAATGAATATGGGTGTGCAAATTTTTCTAGAAAAGAAAAAAACATAAAAAAAAGAAAGAAAAAGAAAAAATAAATGAGATATGATAAGTACCTAAGTCAAAAGGCACAATTTCCATTTTGCAACCATCTCAGCTTTGGATCGACCATCTCTAAATACTCTGATGAGAGGTCGAAATCCAAAAGAGGAAAGACACTTATGCTTGTTAACTCCCTCACAAGCACTCCAATGAGGAATCACACCATGGAAATGGTCCTCATGATATCTTATCCTACATTTTTTCCTTTTCCATCCATTATTTCCTAACCCCATCTCCTCAAACCTATTCCCTGTTCTCTACCATACTTCACTTTCCTAGTACTCTCAAGCATAGCAAGGCATCATCTAAGCAGGCACTGACAAATGGTGTTGGTGTCATGTTCATCATGGTGTTCCGTATTATTTCTCAACATCCCTTGGGAAAATCCTCCAAACATCAACAGAGAGGGGCCAGTGAAACACCATCAATTTTTGGCTCTTATGACTCAGTACCATATTTTTCCAAGCATTGAGACTTGGGTGCACTTTCTCCAAGAGTGGTGTCATGTTGGGTTACATAGATTTCATGGCACCCTAGAAGTCCTAACTTCTACAAAGTTCTTTTTGAGTCTACCTGCTATGCCCCTCAGCACATTCAGCATAACATCCATGTCTATGGCCAATTTTCACCAAAAGGACACCAAGGGTGGGCTAAATAATTAGGCAAATTTTCTATCTTCTAGGCCATCCCGGTTGTCAATCCACCAAGGTTCTAGGCTAGGCATAGTCAAAAGTGTTCAGGATGCACAAAATAGTTCAAAAAATTTTCTATTTTTGACCTACTATTCTTCGCTACACTGCATAACGTAGAAAGCATAGCAGGCGATGCGGGACTCAAATTTTTCTAAGTGTTGAACCAAACATAGAAGGTGCATTTGGGCAATCCTTCAACTTCTGAGGCTACCTATCCTATTTCACCATAGAGTGTGATCAGCATGTCATAGAAAAGCATGGCAAGTTTAATAAAATTCATGCAAATCTAGGTGCTATGCTCTGCAGCAAGGATGACAGCTCCAAAAGGTGGTCCAAGAATGGAACGACAAGGCATCAAGCTATGCTGACATGGAATATGCATTTTGATGGCTACTAAAATTTCTTGTATTATGAGATCTCAAAGTGGCATCTTTAGTTTTGACAAAATTCCTTCAAAAATGAGTGCTATGCTATGCAGTGTAACATAGCGTAGCATGCCAAAAGTGCAAATTTTTTAAGTGTCTATGCCATGCTTCACCACGTTGAATAATGTAGGTAGTGTGACACTTGGAAAGGTACCTCCAAATTCCTTCAAAAGCTTCTAGAATTTGGCATCAACCCTCATTCCTACTTCAGCGACTCTCCAACAACCAAGATCGATAGTTTGCTTTGTTTTTTTTACATCCCCTATTCGATCCCCAAAGTTGTCCCTACACTTGACCCTACTCGAAAGAGAAGGGAAGACATACTCCTAGATAGTAGGCTCCAATTTCCAATTTTTCAAGGAATTTTTGTAAAAACATGGTAATTTTCAGATTCTGACACATGCGACTTGGACAATATGATCGCAGTTTGGTAGATTTTCCATTCATGTTTTTGTTCCATTCAACATAGCACCACACTTTGAGCGTAGCACATCAACGTGACACATCCATGTTCATGCTACATGGGACCCAAGACACGTGGCATCCAAACCACATCTCTCCCCTAACCCTGGCTCTATAAATATCCTAATAAATGACATTCTAAGGGTTGGCTTTTGCAATCAGCTTTGGAAAAAGATTGGTGAGCAGAAAGTTGATGAGTGGAAAATCTTAGCATTAGAGACTTCCAAATCCTTTCTCTACTCCCATGCCTGAATGTGACACATGCCCATGCATAGCGTAGCAACTCTCAGATTAGCAAGAATCAACTCCTCCATGCCTGTCAACACCACATTTGCAACATTCTAGAGAGCATGACCATATTGCCCTGCTACCCAACTGTTTTTGTCTACGCTGCACACCAATTGTCCACATCATTCAATCAAAATCCATGTCCCCTAATCTTGGGGTGGTGCATTTCTTTACTCACATTTTCATTTCATTTTTTTCTACAGCATTTTAAACTGTTAACATTTCTATTTCTTTATATTGTCATATGCACCTATGCTTATATTCTCTTGTTGTTATGCATATTGCACTCCTACTTATTCCAAACTCTTCTACGTGACGCTTAAAAATCATTATCTATCAATGGTTATTGGACACCACGTAAGTCCCTGATTGATCGACTAGACTGCTCAGGGTGCCCCATTTCAGTTTTCCCCAACATTACCCTCCCACGGACTTGGGGATAGGTTGTGCGCCTAACAACCTCTCAATGTTCCAGCAACGAACGTTTTCAGATCATACAAGCTCTACATTACTCCAAAGACTATAAACTTAAAGATTCTTAATTCTAGAAATGTAGAGATGTACAATAATAAAGGATGTGATATTATCCATCATATCCTAGGAGATCCTTATGCACAATCCCCTAGATAAAATATTTGGGAGCAATTGTTGATGATGAAGTGGATTTTGATGGAGGACATGATTCTCTAGGTAATCCATAATTGTGACTGCCATTTGATTATTTTTACAATAAAAAGTTATTTTGTATAATTTATGAGTGCTTTCTATGCTGGCACTCACTAGATAATGGAATCTGAGTTGGATTCCACTAGGAAGAGTTAAGAAGCCTTTCCTTCTCCTATATAGGTGTGATGTCATAAGGGTAAGAGGCATTGGTTCAAAGGAGGTGGTGTAAGCATCCTACATCCAAGCATCCCTTAGTCTCTTCTCTACTTATATCTCTAATCCTTTGAGTTTTAGTGTGAATAATATGAGCAGTGAAGTTCTTTTTTCAAATTTCTCTTTGCATTTTGATTACTTTTATGCTTACCATTAGCATAAGAATTTGTTTTGCTGCAAAGATTATCATAAAAATGGCATAAACAAGGCAAGGCAAGAATGGATCCAAGAAGAAAGTGATGCTAAAAGTGTTCCATGATGTTAATCTCTACTTATCTAGAGCTTTTTCTGAGAACAATTTCCTATGCAAATTTTTTTTTTTAGGATTTGTGATATGGTTGCTATCACAAGAATTATGAATACTTTTGTAATAGCAACTCTTGATAATAGTTTCTTTTTGGGTGACACAAGGTAACTATGCTTACTTTACACTTAAATTATTTCAAAACATTTGAGTTTATTTAAGCTTGTCAACTGTCATGCTACAAAACATTTTACCCATCCAAGCCCCAACACTATTAATTTTTGACCTTTTGTTGTGTCAAAAACTTGGTTTGTGTTTTTAATATTGTCAATTTGGTGTTGTTTCATGTCGTATATTTTGTTTTTAATGTGATTTCATGTTCTAACAATTTTAATTTTTGTTTAAAGACCTTTGGTCTTTATAATGATAAAATTGGTAACATGTTGATGATAAAGTTGATTATATTGTTTGCCCTATTTCTCCCATTGCTTAGCTTTCACTCTCATTGGATTTGTTACATTTCACTTTTAATTTCATCATTGTTGTTGTATTTGGGTGCCATAGCCTTAGAGACTATATTATTTTAGTTATCGTATGTTGCATAGTGCAACTATGACTATGAACATTTATATTTCTTATACAATTTTTTATACTATTTGTCACATAGTATGACCATGGCTACTATTTTGGTTTACAATTTTTATGTTTCAAATGTTTTATATTTTTCTATATTTACATTTGCATGCAAACTTAAATAGTAAAAGATAGCCACAAGCTAAGGCTAAAAATGAAAGATAGGATTTTCAAGTAAAAGTGATGTAATAAAATCATAAAGAAAAGGAATAAACATTAAAGTAAAATAGTAAATGTTGCTAGGAGGTAAATCAGTCATGATGCATAAACATTAAAAAGAAGAAAAGGCTACCCATTTATTAGTTTCAGACCCTAAAAGGCCAATGCATTACCAATTTTATGCCTTGGTAGGTTGTTGACTTTCTAGTATTAGGCCTGGTGAACTGTTGTCTTGCCAATATTAGACCTTCATGGGTCATGGCCAAACTTGTTTAGCAAGTATAAGATAGCCTCAAATGAGCATATAAGGATAAAAAAAATAACAAAACATGATATAAAATACAAAGGTGAACAAAAAATTGTTAACTAAAGAAGAGATAACATGTCTCTCATGTATTTGTTGCTTGATCCTTGAAAAATAAAGGGTCTTCCTTTATGTGATCCTAGTTTCCTCATTCTTATTGTTTGATATAACAATCAACATGGTGGTTTTTTTTATCATTTAATGTTGTATGTTTGACATTACTAAAATTTTCATTGTTTTTAGCCCTAGCTTGAGTGTTGGGAGTTTCATCTTAAAACTCCACCTTCGAACCCTAGTCAATGTTGATGTTGTTGACAACTGGTGAACATGTGTTTTCTTTACAAATGAAAATTTCATCACTCTCGTATTGCATGTAAATCTCCTAGTATATAGAAGATGAGACTACGTGGAGCTTAGCTAACCATGGCCTTCCTAGGATCAAGTTAAAACATGGTATCTCTTTGACTACTAGGAAGTTGGCATAAGTGGGAAATTGTTTTTTGACTATGAAATCAAAGGAGATAGAACCTCGAATTAGTACTCATGAAATGACTTGAGTGTTGAGGTAGTGATTTCTTGAATTTTTTTAGTTAAGCCTAGTTTCTCAACAACTGTGTATGGTATCACATTGGTTGTTGTCCTATCATCCACATGAACATGATGAACCTTATACCTACCAACACATATAGTAATGAGAAGAAGAGCAAATAGCACTTCTCTATTTCATGAGTCAATCTTTACTTCACTATCATAAAATTTAAGCATGGGTTCATGCCCATTTTTCCTAAGTTTGCTCAATGACAAGGTCAATGAACTCTTTGTTAGCAACCATGTCTCCACTCATAGGGATAGAATTCAATGTTTGAGATAGTGCACTGAGTAGGAGAGATCATGACTAGGTCATATAAGTTTAGTGACATGTTCTTTTATCTAAAGTACTACTTGGCTTCTTCCATTGTTCTGAGAAAACTATTTCCTTTAGTGTGTGATCTTTTAGCCTTGCTGGTCTTGATTTCCTTCATCCTTCCTATAATTTTTTACTTAAGTTTCAACATGTATTCCTTGGTCCTCTTGTCCATCGATGTAGCTCATCTTGGTGTAGGTCTCAATGGGTCAACTTGTTTTTAAGCCTTTTGTTCTTAGATATTTTTAGTGGACTTAGTTTTTTATTTGGTGATAGGTTATTACATCATCATTGTAGTGATGATCTCTTACTAATTGTTGAGTTGTTGGCCACTATAGATAAGCTTTGGTCATGGGTTATTATGGATTTTCTTATTGAATGTAGAGGAACCCTAACAACAAAAGGTTCACTAGCCTTAGAAGGATTGGTAACTTATGATCTAGGTTATGATATTGATTCTACTAAAGCTAAGACATGTATGATGAAAGGCTTCTTAGAGGCTAGAGATGGTGGTACCCTAATGATAAAGGCAATTTTAGGCTTTATGTTCTAAGGCTGAGTGCTAGCAAGTGGTACTCTAATGATAAATAGTTTCCTAGGAGGATTAGACCATTTGGTTGTTGTGAATGAGCCTATATTATAGGAGTTATTTTTTGTGTTTGAAAGGTTGAACCCATTTAACACTAGCTTTTCATGGTCAATCATCTTTTGGACATCATCCTTTAAGGCTAGATAGAAATTGGTATCATAACTAGCCATTTGATGATAATGGCAAAACCTATCCATTCTAAAATACTTTTATAATTTCAAAACATCTTTGATTTTTATCATTGGATCTCTAGCTATATGACAAAAATAATCATGCCTCTTGTAGGCTTTTTTAGACATTTTCTTATGCTATATATGATTATCTTTAAGAAATTTTCTAAAAGCTTATAGGGTCATATAGGAAACCTAGTGTACTTAGTCCAATCCTTCCATCCAAAGTTTGATCTTGGTTGATTTGGAGCATACATGGTGGATAATTGTGATGAGTTAGAAGATGTGTTGCATGTAGTGATCTCTATCTTTCTACCTATCTTGTATTCTTAAATACTATGGCCAAAGTTATTTGTTCTTACTTATTTTTTTCCCTATCCCTCCTTGCATGCAAGTTTTTATAGGCTACATAGGTTAGATTTTTACGAGCCTCAACCTCTTCCTCAATGTTGTTAGTTTGCAAAAAGGCTTAGATCAGTGATTGATGCTCAAAGCAGTAGAGATTTAACTTGATAAATTCATTTACTACTCCCTTGAAGATATCCAAGAGGTGAGTTTCAAAGATAGGCTCTAAAATCTCATTGAGTGTTGAATTCCAGCTCTGAATACATCTTTGGGTTGGTTCAAGTGACCTCTACGTCACCTTCATAAGTTGGCCCAATGTTGTATTTGGATTCAACTTGTATCTAAAGTAGTTGATAAATTGATTTATCAAATCCTCAAGAAAAGAGATGAAACTTCTAGGCCTGGTTCAATACCAATCTAAGGCCTTTTCCTTGAAGAGCATAGGAAAAATTTAAAGTATTAAATAAGGTCAAGCTTGCAATAGGAGGTACTTAGAATGAAAGGTTTACCAAATGTTCCTTAGAATTCCCTTTGACATTCTATTTAGTGAAGCTTAACATAGGCATGCCCACAAGTAATGTTATTTAGGGAACAATAATGTTGATAGCATCATCCTAGTAGAAATCCATAATTTTTACTATCTAAGTGGAGATAGCTTTAAGCTTTCATAGCTCTTTGGTAAGGTTTTGGATCATTTGGAAGACTTGATCCAAGCCTTGGGGCATAATTGGAGGCTACAGTGTTTGTACTGATGGTTGTGATGGAGGGTGAATGACTTAAGGTTGTGTGATTGGCATTGGCATGAATAGGAGAGGTTGGATTACCACCATCATAGGTGGATTAAACAAGTAGATGGATGTTTGAGTTGAAACATGAGAAATGAAGGGAATAAAGAACGTATAAGAAGCTTGTAAAGCACTGGTATGATGAAAGGATGAAATGTGGTAGATACCATTAGCAATGGTCTCAATAAATAAGTTGAGTTACAAAAGATATTGATGTGAATAATGAGGCAAAATGGAAAGCTTATTTAGACTAATGTATCATTACAAAAGATGTTGAGGTGATCATGGAGGTAAAGAAGAGGTAGGTTAACAAACTTGGTTTGTAGA
Source organism: Gnetum montanum (assembly GCA_015680685.1). Taxonomy (NCBI): domain Eukaryota; kingdom Viridiplantae; phylum Streptophyta; class Gnetopsida; order Gnetales; family Gnetaceae; genus Gnetum; species Gnetum montanum. The sequence continues at coordinate 165,114 of MNCI01007030.1, read as the reverse complement.
GGAGAGAAGAGGTTCTTAGTTTATAACTAAAATAGAAGATGCATAGTTTGGAGTATCTACCTCTAAAAAGGGTCATAACATAAGGTCCCCTAGAAATGTATCCAATTCATACTTAATCTCAAACCCATCCTAGTCTCCTTGGCTTTGGTCCAAACTAACTTCCTCACTTGCCTCATCCTAGTCTACTAATTATGCCAACATACAAGTATGGAACTCAGTTAGTTCAATTTGGTCATAAGAAGAAGAAATATATTCCTTTTGATTTTTTTGAATTATCTCAAACTGATGTTTTCATTCTAACTCTTTGTGAGGGATAAGCAAGCTAGCTTAAATCTTAGCAATAAAGTTATAATATTCTTCATTCATGTTTGTATAAGGTGTTTCTAGTCCTATCTTTGGTCTATAATAGCTAGATCCTTAGGATCATAAATGTGGATGGCCTCTTGGTATGAGGCCATGTGTGTGATGTTCTGTGATAAAACAATGAAACAATGAAAAGTCATAAAAGGTGCAAGGCCAACATATAACCTAGCTTATAAAAGTAATAAGTCTAACTTAATAAGCAAACTTGTAAAAGTAAATAAGATATCTTAATAAGCTAACATGTAAAAGTAAATAGGCCAACTTAATAAGCTAGCATGTAAAATTAAATAAGCTAGCTTAATAAGCTAACATGTAAAAGTAAATTAGCTAGCCTAATAAGCTAATGTGTAAAAGTAAATAAGCTAGCTTAATAAGCTAACATGTAAAATGTAATAAGCTAACTTGTAAAACCAAATAATCTTACTAAGGTACCAACGTATTAAGATTTTTAACTTTTAAAACTCTAATGTATTAACTACCATTGCAATGAAAAATTAAAAAAAAATTCCAAAAATATTTTCTAATGTGTTTAACCAATGCTAGGAGAAATACTAAAAATTTGCAACGTATATGAAAACACCAAGAAAAATTTTCTAGCTTGCAAGTACAAAAATAGGTCAAACAATATGCACTAGAACTGCTAAGATAAAAAATTAAATCAAACATGTAGAAGACCAAGGCTATGATGAACACTACAACTAAAAAAATTAATCTTTAAGTCACCTAGACTAGGGAATCAAGGTAGTGGTGTGCATAGCAATGAAAAAAAATTAATTTTTTAAAATTGTAGATTTGCAGGGAAGAAGGATAGCATTCTAACTATACTATGTAAATAGTGATGGGAAAACTTTATTTTATGCTAACATTAGTTTAGGCTCTACATGTTGGGGTTTTTAAAAATTACAATTTTCATAGTAGAAACAAGTAAATGTATTTTTGATGAAGGATTCAAGTGAAGACCCTTTTTCTAGTGCCAAAAACTATAGCGATGAAAAAATTCAATGTTGGAAGGTAGAAAATTTCCATATGAAATATTTTAACCCTAGATCCAAAGAGCCTCAAAAAAGAATCTAGAGCACCTCAAATGATCTTATTTATCACTTGAGAACTTGAAGGTCTATTATCGAGTGTTAAATAATATAAACAAGATGGTACTTTAAGCACTGAGTTCAATAATAAAGAGTTGTAAAAATGAACATGGCAAGAAAAGAGAATAGTAACCTCTATATTCTATGTAATAAAAATTTATGAAAACCAAGGTTTAGAGAATACAAGTTGTGGGCTTCAAAAGTCCAAGAGCACAAAGGATGGCCTTGGAGTTTGATGTAGATGGCAGGATGTGTTCTACAACTAGATCTGCACTCATATATACTAAACGATTTGCCCTTCAACTTTGCCTATTGTTGGTCTTTACTTCAATCCTCTGCACTAGTGGAAAATGACTATTGACTTTCAAATTTTCACTCTTCTCTAAAAATCTCTAGTTTGGCTGAAAGTAAAATTGATCCAAAATCCCTTCAAAAGATTCAAAATTTAGCTTAAATAGGCTATAAAAATCCTAATTTCTTACTAGTTGATTCTACCATGATTTCTAATAAATCTTGCAACATTTCAGAAGCTTTTGCTAGCCAAATCCTACAATGTATAGTATACCAACTTTTTGGCCCTTTTGACATGAAATATCAACTTATTTGGCACTTTCACCACCCAAAATTTGTAGTGTACTAACCACTAATGTTTTTAACTTTTCTTATCAACTTTTATGACACATTTGGGCTATGCCTAAACTCCAACATGTATGCCACCAATTTTTTTGGGTTTTGCTTCCAAATTTTGGTAATGTATTAGCATATTATGCCTCACATGTTCGCATAATTGAAATTCCACCATTTTGGGTTGTAAATTCCATCACACATTAAAGAAATGTCCAAAATTTTGCAAGAATAAGCTTGTAAGGTATGATTTTTAATGGGAAAATAGGCAATTCCTTTTGCCTTCAAATTTCCATTAAATTAAAATGCAAATTCTTTGCTTTGAGGCTTTTTATGGAAAATATAAGTTCTCTTTGGGGTGTTTCATGGAGCATTCAAATTGGTAGACATGGATGGAAATGAATTAACCAATCTAGTTAAACATGCCTATCTCAAACCTTACTATATCTAACATTCACCTATTTTCTTGTAGCATTTGTTTACCTTTTTTTGCAAGCTTAAACAAATGATTAACATTAAAAACTCCAATAGCACGTAACAAGCGAGCCTAGTGCATGGGAACTTGAAATAATAGTAAAAAGATTAGATTTCACTAGAAGGAAATGTGATGATGATAGAAGCACTACCTCCATGTATAGTAGAAGTAACGTCAAAGTGCATGATGGCCTCATACCCTTTGGGTACATTACTAATAATATTAACAAGTTCATCAAGAAATTTAGGATCTATGGTTGTGTTATCTTCAATTGAGAAGGTTGTGAGTTGTGTAGCTATGATTTAAACTTTCCTTGAAGCTTGGGAAACATAATATAGGTGAAATTTGACTATTATGGCTTTCCATCAAGCTATTTGACTACTTTCATAGATATTGGTTGTAATGGCTCTTAATATGTTATCTTTACATATGATATTGACTTGACTTCTAAAGAGGTAGTGTCTTCATTTCTTCAAGGAGAAGACTAAGGCTAGATAATGTTTTTTGACTTCTATGCATCAAGTCTCATAGGCTATTAAGGTAAGGGTCAAGTAGTAAATAGGTAACTCTGCTCCATCATCTCATTATTGCTAGAGCAAGAAGGTCATGAATGTATTAGAGGCTACAAGATAAATGTAAAATGATTTATCTTTCTGAGCTAGATACATAGTTGGCAAGTGGGCTAACTCTTACTTAATAGAGTCAATTGCTCTTGACATTTATTTATTCACTCATAGCAAACTCCCTTGTTAAGCAAGTGTTGCATTGGTTGTATCTTGTCTATGAGCCTCTAGATGAACCTATGAATGAATTACAATATACCTTGTAAACCACATAGCTCCTTGAGATTACTAAGTACTAATAAGTTTGTTATAGCCTTAACCTTATCAGGATTAACATGTATTCCTTCTTCTAAGACTATAAATCCAAACATTTTTCCCACTTTTAATATCAAAGACATACTTCTTAGGATTGAGTCATAGTTCATACTTGAGACACCATTGAAGGACTAAGTTTAGGTCATGTGCATGGTCATTAGCTAACTTATACATTACCACAATATTGTAAACATAGTCATTATGTAAACCTAGCATGTAATCACTAGACATGTAGGTCATGGCTTATTGATACATTACACCTGCATTTTTTAGATCAAAAGCATCATTACATAATAAAATATTTCCCAAGGGGTCATGAAGGTTGTATACAACTAATGCTTTGGGTCAATCCTAACTTGGTTATATCCCAAAAGCCCATCCATGAAGGATAATAAGACATGTCCAACCATAGTGTTAACAAGTTGATCAATACTACTCAAAGGAAAATCATCCTTAATGATAGCCTTGTTGAGGCCACAGAAATTGATACATATACGAATGCTCCCATTTTTCTTAGGAACTACCACTATGTTGAATATCTAATAAGCATAGTCAATAGCTCAAATGAAACCCACTTGGTAGAGCTTCTTAATCTCATCACTAACTACCAAATCTAAATCTGGTCTAACCTTGCAAACCTTCTACTTAAAAGTCTTAATCCTAGGATTGAGTATGATATTATATTAAACTAAGCATGAATCAAGTCCTACATGTCTTAATAAGATCAAGCAAGGGTTTTAATGTTAACTTGAAGGGCTTTGGTGATGTCTTTTGTAATTTGAGTCTCTAGTGAGGAACTTAGTTTGAGTATTTTCTTCTCACCATATGTTGTGATGGGAACTTCTACTACAGAATCTTCTATGATATCTCAAGCCCCCAAGTCAAAGGTTTTAACTATGTAATTAAGCCATTCTAAGATCTTTTCTATTGATGTTATGTTATCAAACAAGCTCCCAAGCTCAACATCTAGATAATCAAGGTTGATTAGTCATTTGACATTACCATATGATCCTTTCAAACTTAAAGGCAAGTTGAATTATTTCCACATCTCCATATTTTGACCCTACATGTTAACAAGAACTCATTAAGTGGCATCTACATGATATTTTTGTCAAATAAAGTTAAAATAATGCAAAATAATATAATAATAAGGCACAACAAAGCAAGATAAGGTTAAAACAAAGTAAAATAAGGCAAAAAAGGAAGAATAAGGTCACAACAAGATAAAATAAGGTAGAATGGGATGAATAAGGCTCCAAATGATGTCAAAATAAGGTCAAACAAGATCAAACCATGTCAACCAAAGTTTAAAAAAAAGGTCAAAACAATGCAGCATTATGTAATAAATGAAGTTAATTATTTATTTTAATTATTATGTTGTCAAAATAGGCTACAATGAAATGGAAAGGTCAAAAATGAGCAAAATAATGACATTTTATTTCCAAAATAAATCCAAATAATGCATATTTCCCATTTTCAGCATGTTTAAGCTAATGCAGCAACATATGGGAAACTTGTGTGATAATACTAGCATATTTAACCTCGTATGGGTAGCATATAGATCTTGGATCTTGGCTTCATAGCATAGTTATAATAATTTCATTGTTAATTTCACTACCCCTATGTGTTTAACCCTCAGTATCCTAGATCTGGAGTTGGTGAAATTTACCTGTTAGCGTATGAATCATGAATTTAAGCTTGCTAACAAGTTTGAGTTAATTTCATTCTCAATTTCATTAGCACAACATTTTTGACTCTTGGTACTTTTTCCTAGGATTTATAGGGATTACTTGTCAATGTACTAGGGTAAGATAGGCAGTGTTCAAGGCTATTGGAAGTCAATTTCACACTAACATGTAGCGTATCAAGTCAATTTCATTTTCCATTTCATGTCCACAACATATTTAGGTCAATAGCATTGACCCAACATTTTTGACACTTGGTAACTTGGTTCTAGAGTTGTGGAACTTAGCTATTAGCTTTTTTGACTATGTTGATAACATTTTAGAATATGGAAGTCAATTTCACACCAAAAGATAGTGTATGGGATTAATTTCATACTCAATTTCATTTCCACAACATTTTTGACTCTTAGTGCTTTTTCCTAGGCTTTGTGAGGTCCACTTGATAGTGTATTGGAGTAAGTTGGGTAGAATTTAAGGCTATAAAAATCATTTATTCAAGAGAGATCAATGTATGAACTCAAATTCATTCTCTATTTCATTATGGTATCATGTTTAATCCTTGGGTATTTTGGTCCATGATCTGTGAGGTCCACATAGCATCGCTATTGACCATTTTGGACTAGGAAAATCCAAATTCTCATCAAACATTAGTGTGCAAACTTAATTTCATTCTTAATTTCATATGCATAGCATGTTTGGGATAGACTTAGGCTTTTTTGGACAATTGGGTACAATGTGTTTGACTTAGAAGAAGGAATTTCTCACAAAACCCTAGTGTGTGATATCAATTTCATTTTCTATTTTATTCCAATAACATATAGAACAAGCTAGGATCATAAAAATACATCGCCATAGTGTATCTAGGAAAATTTGGGTTTTTATATTTCTTGTGCTTAACATGTGAAGAAAAACTTGGAAGTTTCAAGCTTTTCTTGTTGGCAGTTCGAGTCATAACACAGGGATCTAGTAGCCATGGCAAGGAAGAATAGATCAATGGGTAGGAGTGTAGGCATGGAGAAAGTATAGGAGGATAAAAGGATTATTATATCTAGGCTTCCACACCCATCTACAAGAGAAGGATCTTTATTCATGATTCCCAAGGACCACTATTCTTTGCATTTTCTATTTTTCTAGTGTTCTAGGTTTTTCTACGCCTATGGATAGCAAGAATTCTGGTTTTCAATTGCATAGTATTATGGTTCTATATTTTTTGGTAGTTATAGGAATGAAATTAGGAAATTTTTGGCTTTCTGGGATGAATAGTTTGATTTTTTCCAAGTCATATATGTAGCATTTTGGCCTATTTTGCTAATTTTTCAACATTTATGGTTTTCTCTTGCCACATGTAATAGTGTTGATGGGATTTTTCCCTTCCATAGCCAACATTTTTTCTATAACTAGGAAATGCAATATAGTAGGGTTCTTTGCCACAATTGTAGTTTTTCTAGGTTTTCTCATGTCAATTTAAGCCAAATTAGGGTTTTTGTAGTTAGAAACTAAGGTTTTTTGTGAAATTTTACCTACATTGATAACATTTTGATTTCTTCTTATGCCTAGGATAGTGTTTTTTATTTTTCTTAATTGAATTACTACATTTCTAGGTTTTTCTTGCTCAAATTCCAGTTAATTAAGGTTTTTCATTCAAATTTTGGTGAATTTTAAATTTTTCTATGCCTATATGTGCAATCTTTTTGACAATTATAGCTAAATTGACCAAGTTTACTATATCTATGGCCTATAATAATTTTTTAAAAAAAAATAATATTTTTCCTAGCCTTAAGACCAGTGTTTGCCACATTTCTAGGTTGAATGTAAAGTTTTTGGATATTTTGGTCAATTTTTACAACATTTTAGCTCATTGTGCCTAGGATGGATATTGTGATTTTTTCTTGACTCTATTGTTAGCATGTTTGATCCTTGGCCTTGCAAGAGTAGTGTATTTGACTTTCCCTACCTAGGGAGGTAGCATTTTGTGATTTTTGATTTTTGATTTTTTGTAGGGATGAAAGGATAATGTATATGCTCTTGGAACCAAGAATCCCTAGAGTTCTAGGCCTCTTCTTCCCTCATTCCCAACATTCTTATTTATCCCAACCTCATAAGCTAGTAATTTTGAGCATCTTAATTTCCCCAAGCCTCAAAGCTATTCATCTTTATTACATGTTTCTATGCAAATCCTATTCCATATCAATTGTTTGTGAAAATGCCTATATATGTTCTACTGTCAACTATTTGGCAAAATATTCATTTAATTTTTCAAAATGTGAAACTACTTTGTTTTTATGTCAATTTTTTGAGATAATGTTAAATTTAATTTTTTTTATATCAGGTAAGATTTATAAGGGCTAAATCTTGATTTTGGCTTGCAATTGTAATTATGTTTAAAATCTTGGCTATTTTTTACGCTTGTGTTTTTCACTCCAATGTTGTCAATGTTGAGGTTATTTTTTCTTTACTTTGTTAGCTTTTATTTTTTATTTTGTTTTAATGGCTACATGTTTTAATTATAAGTAGGACTATGTTTAAACAAATTTTAGTTGTAATGGAGATTATAGGCATTCTATGCTATACTAAAGTGGTCTTCCAAAATAGTTCAATAACTGATGTGACCATTAATGAAAAGAAACGTGTGTGATCTATGCCTGGTACCAAGGAGTTCCTACTATACTTTCTACAGCATTATAGTGTGATTATATGATCATGCTTGGGAATAGATTTGCAACTATGATCACAAAGGCTCTTGTGGTAGGGTCTTCTAATTACATCCTTTACTACATGATCAAAGATCCTAAGGCCTAGATGGAATTAGAGCACAATGGAAATTCATACTATGTAGGGATTTAGCAACTATTGCATATTTGAAAAATGCCAATTTTTGCACAATATAACACTAGAAACACTTTAATGTTGGGTCATAGGCTAATCACTTTATTCTAGAATCCTCTTGAAAATGTCTACATGTTGAAAGAGTAATCTTTGATTTAATTCAACATGTTTGTTTTGGTTTTAAGGCTACCTATTTAACTAATTTTACTTGTTGACTTTCAAGTTTAAAGTGTAAAGAGGAGGATTGATGTCAAATGATCAAACCTTATTTTTAGCTTGTACAACCCTAGAGGAGTTCAAATAGGGAGATAATAGAGCATAAGTGCTCAACTAGCTTAGTGAAGAGTTAACTAAGCACCAAATGCAATATTTCTAAGTATATCTAAAGTGTGTGATCTCTAAATATATACATGAATTTTTGAATCTCCAAGATTTAGGAGTGCATGCATTGATTCAACCTAATGTTTCAAATTTTTCTAAGTCAAGTAAGTAAAAAAAAAATTTGTTTATATTTTTGTTACATTTTTACATTTATTATTTTTTTGAATGTTTAGTTTTCAATTTTTACTTTGGGTTATATTTTTTTTTATAGGTTTTTAAGGCTAACTATATTATATATTAGCTTTAATCCAACTAAGGAGAAGATTCTCTTTAAGTGATATGAAGTAGATAAGACACAAGAATGGCTATCAAAAAAGGATTCTACGGATGTTCAACAAACAGGAACTAATACAAGCTTGTTTGACTTTTTTATGTTTCCTAGTTCATCTATGTGAACTAATATAAGCTTGTTTGACTTTTTTATGTTTCTTAGTTCATCTATGTCAATAGTTGAGATGCTTAATGTCATAGATTCATTTGATGAAGGAGTTATAAAATTTTTCACTTGTATCCATGGTTTGCCTATAGTTTTCAACATTGATGAAGAATTATTTAATAATCTTTTTGATGTACCTTCTAACGATATTAAGATGGTAACGAGAAGAGGAAAAGACTCAAGCTATAAAGAGGATAGAGGCTTAGCTCAAATTACCTCGTATTGTAGCATTATCATTTGATAACTATGATATGAAGTTGGTGAATGAGTTGTACCCCTTATTCTAATCATGAGTATTCCCCACATTATTGTCACAAAAGAAAACCATCGGAGTGCAATAAGATTGGGCTATGAGAAAATTTTAATCAATGGAACTAGGTTTGATTGGCCTAATTTTTTTGATTACTAGTTTAACAAATGAAATAAAAAAACTCTATAAAAAGCTTAATTTAGTGTATCATATTCATTTTACATTTTTTAATGTGTATCTCAAAAAGTTTGCAGAGTTTTTGATGTTAAAACAAGATGAAAAGTGGATACAATGTGATGTTTCCCAACTCTCCAGGCCTTAGGCTAAACATCTTGCTTATTTAATACATGCCCAAGACCCATCCATGGAGGATGTAGATGAATAACTATCTGTTACCACTAAAAGCATTAGTGTTCTATGTGGTTTTTCCCCTAACAACATGGGGATTAAGCCTCATGCTATGCATGCCAATATGGAAAGGACCAAGAGGTTGCATGCAAAGACAAATGGTATTGCTAAGAAATGAATATAAAGGCTAAGAGTTGAGAAAAATGTCATAGGTCCTAGCAAGCAAGCTCCTAAAAAACTAGGAAACAAGCCCAAAAAAGTTAATAAATTTTTTGAAGGTATGTATTTATTATTTATGGTTTTATTATCATTTTTTGTTATACATCATAGATAAGATGTTTGCTAATTTATTTTATTATTTTTTATTGATTACAATTTTGTTACATTGAACAAGTTGGATTTAGCAACCAAGGCTACTATGGAGGAGAAGCAACAACATAGAGAAGAAGATGATAGGATGGCTAAGGAAGCACATGATGTCTTAGATACCATCTTAGATGATTTATCTTTAGAAGGCAATCCTCTAATGAATATATTCCATGATCTTCTTGGTAATTTTTAGTTACTTTGATATTTTTTATTTACATTATGTTTGTTGTTTTTTTTATATTGTAGATATAGATGATGTTGATTGTTACGGTTGTTGCAAGGAATGAAACTTCTCTTGAAACATCCATATTCCACTTTAAACATTGGACGAAGACACTATACAAGATGGAGTTCATGAGGGAAATGATGCATGATATGGTAGATAGGCTATAGCAGCTAGCTCCTATAATTAGTAAGAAAAGTTTTAAAAATTTGTTTAATATTTTAGTTTCTATATTTTTTTGTTTTCATGTTTTTAAGATATTTATGGTTTTATGCTTTTATGTTTTTAATGGTTTTAATGATTTCAATTTTTTTTTAATTTTGTTTGGTTTTTACATATGATATTTTCAAAGATTAGGTGGAATCACATAAAAAATATTGAATTTTATGAGCTCCTAGTATGATCATTTGATTTCGAGAATATCCCTAGGAAGTTGTACAAGAGGACTATGAAATGTGCTTCCTCATATGCAAAATCATTTTAGAAGTCTCAATGTTCAAACTAATTCTTATGTGAAAATGTTGTGGCTCTAGAGAAGTAAAACAAGAAGCTATTAGATGAAGTTAGAAGCCTTAGAGATCAAAAGAAATTCATAGATGCTCGTATGATCAACAAGGACTCCTTGAAAATAAAAGAGATTGAATGATCTGGTTAAGGGAAGGTTACTCTAGTTAAGAGGAGTTTGAAAAGGACTATATAGCTTGAAATGATGATTCATAAGACATAGGAATGGTAAGACTACTATGCTTGAATGCTAGAGTGGGGTACGAAACAAAAGGCTCACAAAAGGTAGTACAAGATGGAGAATGAGAATTACATGAAATCTTGACATGAGATGGTTATGGCGTAGCACACGCATGAATTATTTTTATAAGGTATAGGTGCAAAATAGGTTTTCAGTAGATTCAAGAACTCAATAATCATTATCAAATCTCCCATCCCTCAAATCATGAACACATCTAGGATTACGTCTATGACTACTTTTCTCCATGCTCCACCTAAGTGGACTAATGTGAAGAAGAGAAAAATCTTAGCAAGAGTAGACTTGAAAGACATTAATTGGGTTAACATGAGCAAAGAAGAAATTCTTTGGAAGTTGCAAGTCAATATCTAAAATTTCGCTTTTAAAGACATTACTCTTGAATCTTCCAAGGTTTATAAAAATTTATTTTATATTATGTGTTATGGTGATTTTTATTGTTTTATGGCTATGTTGGTGGTTATTATGATTACTAATAATTGGATGTTTTATTACTCATAAGCCTTGGGTAATGATGGTAAAGTTTTTGGTAATATTTCTGCTCCTCCTCCTCCTCCTCCTCTTCTTACAACTTAGGTTGGCTACTTATTATGATGATAAACTTGCTATTATTGTTTTTGTTGTTGTGGCTACATGATTGTTATTGTTTTATTGGCTATCATGGTTTTGAAGACTTTGTATTTTTTATTACTTGTTACATGATGTAACTATGGCTACTATTATGGATTGTTCATTTTTGTTTAAGGTTATGGTGTTACATATTTTTTTGTCTTCTACACTATTCTTGGATATAATTTTTTTAGTTATTGTTTTATGTTTTATATATTTTTTATGTTTTTTACATTTTATGTAAAACAAAAAACATGTGTTACAAATTAAAATAAATGTGAAAAGAAAACCAAGGCATTAAAGTAAAATTTGCAAACACAATGTAATGAAATGAAAACTGTAAAAATAAGACATAAAATAAAAGAAAAAAACTTGTAAATAATGCATATAGTAAAATGATGACAATGCATATGCAAGGAAAGGAAAGAGAGTACATATTACTTATGCAATTTTTTCCTAATCTTTGAGACACTAGGAAACTAGTACGGTCTCTATTACATGATTTTGTATTCTTTGTTTCCTTCACTTACGATACTGAATGGGAGTTTTTCCCAACACTTGTTTAAGGATTTGGTGTTGTTGGTTTTAGTATGGGCATTTTTTTCATTTTTTGTTATAGGAGTTTCCTCTTGGAACTCCACCTCGGATCCTTATTCAAAGTCAACATTGTTGACAAACAAAGAAACTATGTTGTCCCCATGGATAATAATCTCACCTCTTTTGTAAGGTAGATGAATCACTTGATGAATAGGTGATGAAACCACCTACAACCAAATAAACCATGATCATCCTAGAATTAAATTAAAGCTTGGTATTTCTTCAACAACTAGGAAGTTAGCAAATGTGAGAAACTATTCCCTAACCAGAAAGTCCAATGAAATTGATCCTATCACTACTACCCATGACCTGTTAAAGGACTAAAGAGCAAAGGTGTAAGTATTTCAAATGCTCTCAACAAATCTTACATTTTTAACAATGGATAGAGAGATAACATTTGTGGCTACTCCATCAACAACATGTACCCAATGCACCTTATACTAGTTAACTCAAATGGTGATGAAAAGAGGAGTGTGCAAAACCTCACTACTTTATGGATTGGTCTTTACTTCACTAACATGAAATGTCAAAGTAGTTTGTTTTGCTTCTTCCTTAAGTAGAGGTGGCACTATGATGAAGTGAATAGAATCCTCATTGGTAGGCATGTGCTCACATACAGGAATTGAAGTCAATGTTTTAACTAAGGCTTCACTTAGCAATAAGTGGGAGAGGTCATGACCAAATCATAGACACTCAAGAAGGTATTTTTCTTATTTCAATAAGAGCTTATCTTGATCCATGGTAGTGAGGAAGTCTTTATCATTGATGAATAATTTCTCTATTTTATTGGCTTAATTTCTTCCATTTTTCCTATGATCGTAACCTCATATGTTAACATGTATTACTTGGATCCCTTGATTGTGTGTCTCTCTTTAGGTTGACTAGTTGATGTGTTTTGACTAATATGGTTCATGAGAAGGCTAAAATTGGGGTAGGTTTCAGTGGATCTACCTCCTTACAAACTTTTTATTAAGTATTCTCCTTAGCCTTGGGCTTTGGATCTATTGATTTTCTTTGTTTTGGTGGTAATTTCCTATTGTTCAATTGTAAAGATGTTGATGCATTAGCCACTGTAGGTGAGCACTGGTCAATAGGGGCAATAGGCTTATCAATGAAGGAAGGAGAAACTCTAATGATAAAAGGTTCTCTAGGAAGGGCAAGTAATGATACCCTTATAAATAAAGAAATTCTTAAACTTGAGAAAGTTGAAGTCTTTTCATCATGAGGAGGTACCAGAACTATAAATGGCTCCCTAATAGATTTAGGTTTCTTATGAACATTGAATGTGACTATAGTATATCGATCATTGCTAGCATTTAGGGAATCCTTATACACTTGCATGGGTTGGTTCTAGGGCCTAATAGGATTGGATACATCTAAGACCAATTCCCCAATATTTATAATCTTTTTAAGATCATCCTTCAAGGTCATGAAGAAATCAAGATCATGGTCAAGAAGTTAATGATATTGGCAAAATCAGTCTAGCTTGAAGTACTTAGGCATATTTGGATCATCTTTTGTGGCCATTATAGGGTCTCTAGCAATGTCACACAAATGATCATGTCTCTTACAAGTGTTCTCAGATAGATGCTTGTGCTAGATACGACTACTCTTAAGCAACTAATTGAGTATCTTAGATAATTTCATGTACTTTGACTGATACTTATGCTCAAATTTTGATCTAGATGGACTTGATGCACTAGAAGTGCCTGAGGTTAGTGGTTGGGCTATAATGGTGGAAAACTTAGCTCGGAAAGTCTTCCATTCTTTTGCTAGTTTCGCATCCTTGGCTACAATAGATACATCTACGTGTGCTTGCTTACCCTTATCCCTATTCCTCTTGGTATGCTAGTTTTTGTTGGCTATATAAGTAGGGTCATTACCAACTTCTATTATATCCTCTATGTTTTTTATTTGAGAAAAGGCTTGATTGAATGACCGGGGATCCAAGTGATACAACTTTGACCTGATAAAGTCATTAATCGCTCCCTTAAAGATGGCCAAAAGATGTGTTTCATAGATGGGCTTGGGAATTTCATTGAAGATAGCATTCCATCATTAAATGAACTTTCGGATAGGTTCAATGGATCCATGTTTCACTTTCATGAATTGGTCCAATGTTGTGTTGGGCCTCAAATTGTACTTGAAATGGTTAACAAACTAAGTTATCAAGTCATCTAGGAAGGAAATGAAACCTCTAGGTACCATACAATACCAATCTAAAGATTTTCCAATCAAAGACATAGGGAATATGTGCAATACAGTGTGTGACCAAGCTTGTAACAATAGGCACTCATAACAGAATGTAATGTAATGAGCATTGGGATTACCCTCATCATTATACTTTGTAAAATGAAGGATTGGAATGCCTATAAGAAGAGTTATCTTTGGGATGGTTAGACTAACGGAATCATCTTGGTAAATTTTCATAATTTTTTTCATTTGAGTGGAACTAGCTTTGAGCTTTCATAGCTCCTCAATAAGGTTTTGATTCATCTGGAAGGCTTTATCTAGGTCTTATGATACTCCAGTGGGCTATACTGCAAGCTACAACATTGGCTATACAAATGGTTGAATCATTTGAGATCATGAAATAGGCATCGGTATGGACTAAATGGGTCATGTGACTATAACTATAGCAGGTTGAACAAGGAGAATAACATATGTACTGCTGTACCGGGGACAAATGAAGTATTTGGAATAAAAGGGTTACAAGAAACATGTGGAACCTAAGGTCCCAAAGTGAAACAAACCAAAACTGTGAAATTTTGTGGCATGAAGAGGTTACTGGTGGAGGTTAAGGCTTAATGATGAAAGGGGTTGATGTGAATAAGGAAGTAAACAAAGAAGTAGGTTGTGATACTTAGTTTGTGGAGGTCACGAGGGGTACTTGGTTTATTACAAAGGCAGAAGGTATAGAGTTGAACATAGTTACTTCTAGGACAAATCATTGTAAAAGGTCCCCTAAGTGTGCATCTATCTTGTAAGAAGCCCCAAACTCATCTTACTCCTATTAATCTTTGTCTAGGCTAGCTTTCTCACTCACTTTAATCTTGGTCTAGCCTCTAGCAGTTGTGCTAGCATGTGTGCATAAGATTCTATCAACTTAATATGATCATAAGGGGAGGAAATGCACTCCTTCCTATTCTTATGGATAATTTCAAACTAGCATAAGAAATCTAATTCCTTGAATGAGATACACAAACCAACTTGTATTTTTACACAAATGAAGTTGTAGTAATCCTCATTTATGTGTGTGTATAGAGGATATTGATAGACATGCCTAAGAATTTGGCGAGGTTCAACAATGGTTAAGTCTTTAAGATCATAGATGCAAGTGGAGTCCTAGTTTGAGGCCATACCAACTATGTTAAGGGATAATATGATTAATGCAAAAGGCATACATAGTGTACAAATGAATGGATCAAGTATATGTGTCACAAGCTTTAATAGTATAGATGAGCTATAGCAACAATTTATTTGATAGCTTATTTATACTATAAAAATCATATACCTCGGACTTACTTAACCATACACCGTGACAACTACAAGTAAGTTTGGGAAGACAACGAATGGTTAACCTTAAGTGTTCCATGAGGCGTGTAGGCATTTAGTCTATGGAGTTCGATCAGATCGCGTGTGCTACGCTCGTTTCGTATGGTTGAGTTTAGGGGTACCTCGCCACTCATCATTGGCGTTGTTGCCAGGGACTAAGTGTTTGTGCGCTAAGTAGGACATAAGAGGATATTACTCACATCGTTGGGAGCTTAAACGAACCTTAGGGTTAATCATAAGAAAAAATTTATAATAGTAATTAGCACACCAATAACAAAAATGTCTTCTTCTCACAAGAGCACATCGCCTAAGGATCGTACAAAAGATAGTCGGCAATCCAAAACACATAGCCGAAATCAACCAAGTCCTAAACAATACTGGATAGTCTATACTCATCCCGATGAGTATATTCCGAACTTCACTTTTATCTTCCATCAAGATGAACAGTTGTGCTGGAGAGATCTGCAAGGTAACATCGTGTTACCTCCAGATTGTGCTATCTCTAACATGCTCTTTCGTGCTTTGGCACAGATAGGCATGACAAAGCTCTACGCCGAATATGTTGCGGAAGACTTTGACATGAGGGATTATCATCCCACAGAAGCACAACGTATGAGAGACGCAAAGCAAGAGAGTCAACATACACAGTTGAAGGGCAAAGGCCCACACGTCCTTAGCGAAATAGGAGATGATGGACCCATCATTACGGGTTCTCTAACAAATGATGTTCTCCCTCCTAATGATGGTGAGAAGGTTGGGTATCAGAACTTACACTCAACAATACATAACACTGGTTCTGATGCCCGTGAACATCAACTGTTCACAAAGGGAACAACAACTCATGCCAAGGACAGGCACTTAGATCATCACCACGATTGGGGCTGAAGCAGCCGAAGAGAAGGTAGGAAACATCATCATGGTGATGGTTCTCCTTCTTCTTCCCCTTCTTCACATCACTCATCTTCTCCTTCCACCTCAGGGCACAATCATGAAGAGCATAATGAAGAGTATAAAGGTAAGAAAAATGAGAAACCTCGACGAGAGAGTCGAGAGAGAGGACAAGGGCATGAACGAAGGGATAGTAGGGAACAACAGAGACATCACAGGTGTCATGAAAGAGATGATCATGACGAACCCCTACTTGCAACCCGAAGTATGCTTGACATAACGGAGGCAGTGAGAATCCCAACAAGGCATTTAAAGGATAGTCGGATCAAACGCTTAGACATGAACAACGTCCCACAATTTGAAGGGGGATACAACACTGATTCGCAGCATCATTTACAGGTATTCCATGATGCCTGTGCCTTGCAAAATATAGAGAATGAGTGGCAGAAACTTAAGTTATTTCCCAGGACACTCACCAAGGAAGCAAAGAGCTGGTACCGATCCTTAGAACCAGAAACCATCAGGAGGTGGAGTACGATGTTAGAACTATTCAACGATAAGTATCAAACGTACTCTAGAGTGTCCAATTTGCATAAGCAGATCCAAGGATGGAAGCAAGGTATTCATGAACCCTTGGATGCTGCCATGGTCCACTATTACACATTGTTACATCGTTGCCTGGGCCATGGATACGCAGAGCGGGATCAACTTCGCCACATCGTAGATGGGCTCAAGCATGAGACTAGAAGAACCCTTGGGACTTATGCCCAAGGGAGACTATCACAATTAAAAGCCCATGATGTTCATCGCTTGTTGGAGTAAGTAGTAAAAGAAGAAGGTGAGCTACGAAAAAGGGAAAGTGCAGAACAGTACAACCGTGATCTCTCTCTTTGAAAGAAGGAAGTGAAGTTTTCCGATGAAGAGGATGAGTCACCAATCGAAGAGTTGGTGAACAGGAAAACCTTGCCGATTAAAAAACTCACAACAGAATTAGCGGCTAAGGTAGACGACGTATGGAGTTCCTTAGACTCTAGACTTGAAACTATCTTGAAAATCGTAGAAGAGTCTAAGGCGGAACAAAGTAGTGACAAAGGTAAGACAAAGTGGAGAGATGTAGGCCCTGCACATAACAAGGGTAAGGGGAAAATCACTAACTCCGATGTGGTTGTGAATTCGGATTCAGACGATGACGATGGATGTGAGATCTGCCACTATGACCATCCTAAGGGATGTTGTCCAATCATCTCACATCTATAAGAATCTGGGGTGTATGCACTTAATCTAAGACTTAATCAACGGAAGACACCCCGAAGGTTACCTTATCCTCAAGGTAACCCAAGGCAATTCCACCAACCGTTAACGTACTATCCAAGTGGAACTCCACCACAACCCATCGAACTGCCGAAACAGCAATACCCTTACCGGCAACCAGACCCANTTCAGGAGTACTTCAGAAGGACTCCTTCTCCTCCGAGAGACACTCCATACCCACACCAACCTCCTAATCCATTCGCACCTCTTCCACCAGTGGTAGTTCCCATAACACCTCCTACTCCAACAATGCAAGGAGAACTTCCTCCTCAACCGCAGCAATGTCATGCTGCGAGAGCTATAAATATTCAACCTGCTACTAGTTCTGACAACTATAAAAAGAGAAGATCCTTCTTCAGAACTAAAAGCCCAGACAAACTCTCGCAACAACAAGCGGTTAAGTCTATGTATGCTCCTCCAACAAACAAAACTTCGAAGCACCCTTCAGTCCAAAATCAGAGCTTAATGCATACAGTTATGTTAACCCATACCGTAACCGACGTTTAGGCTTGGTGAAATATGTGTTTAGAACCTTGTCTACTATTTACCTAGATATCTAGGTTGTATTTGATGTTGAGTGAAGATGCTCAACCCTTATCTCCATGCATGTAGAAATCCTTGATCCAACTCCCTTGACTCCCATTCTAACCTAGTGCCCATCAAGCAATTTTCTTGAGCTCCAATTATTCCTTAGGTTAACTTCCTTGATCTCCAAAATTGTTTCTTGTACATGCTCACAGCCACACAAAAACCACTTCTCCATTCTTGAAAGTTTAAGTGTTTAGCCATTTTTTGAAAATACCCTATCTTTGATTACTTCAATAGAATCTACATTTAGAAAGGCTATTTTATCCTATGCTTGTGCTACTTTTACTTTTTTCCATTCTTTATCACCTTTGAATCATATGCAATGAGCATCCAAGATTGTATCACGCAAGATGAAGAAGTGTATTGTAGTGTTTATGATATCATGAACAGTTTTCTTAAAAATTTTGTTTTTCATTTGAACTTTGGATAGCCCTAGCAAATTGGACACTTTAAACTCTTTTTCCTTAACTTTGTTAAATTTAAAGATTCTGTAGTTATAGTTACATTGCTTCACCAAAATTCTAATACATTAAATACCAAGGTATTCTAACTCATGCATTAATGAACATATCATTCACATCTTTGGAAGAATGTCTTGGGGTTCCAACCCTTATCCTCAACCATGCTTACTAACAAAAAGATTATGTTTGTTGTTTACACATTTCTATTATCATTTCTAATACTACCCACCTCATATAAAATCTCTGATCACCTATCTTGATGGTATATCAAGATGTAATCCAAAAATGATGGTTGAGCCATCTATATATCTACTAAGGCATCTATATATCTCTCTCCAACAAGACAAGTTCCCAATAAATGTACAAGAAGCTACAAAAGACAACTATATACCTATACCCAAAAGGATTAAAAATCTAGAACCTTAAAAAACAAAAATAAAAATAAAAAAACAACTATTTACCTATACCCAAAAAGGGTAAAAATCCACATGCTAAATAAGAACACAAGAAGTATTCAAAAAATCTTTCTTTGTATCTTACTTTTTTAGGTTAAAAAGTAGGCATAACCCATGCAAGCACTTCTTGCCATCATGGTCCACACAAGCACTTGTCTCACAAGATAAACTCTTGAACTATTTTACTTTTAAAGACTATTCTCATGCTCTAAGTGATAGTGCTTGTTTGTCAAATTGGAAGTCATGAGTTTAAGCCTAGGTACAACCACTTGAAGATATTAGGATTTTGCTCATTCATCAACCCTCCTAGGACCTACATGGTGAGATGAGAATTAGGCTTTGAGACCCTACTTGACAAGATGAACATTGAGCTTCAGATAATAATCCTTAGCCCACCCCATTTTGCTAAGAGAAGCTAAAATGATGATATAATGGAACAAATTTGGATAAAATTTCATAAATCAAATTTTGTATGTACTTCAAATTTGATGCATGAACAAAAAGTTTGATGTAAGAAAATGTGTTTTACCCATTTCAATGATGGAAGTTGGAAAAAGGCTTTGCACTCTTACAATATTTAAAGATCCTCGTAGTCAACATACTAAGTTCTCTAATGAAGTATATGTCAATGCATATGAAATGTTTTACAAATCAAGGAAATTAAACTTTACACCAAAAACACAATATAGTGATACAATGTCAATTTATGGCATATTTCTTTCTAGCAAGAGGTAAGACTTTCATTTTTCATTTAAAAAACTATTTAAGGATCCAAATTAAGACTAAGCAATGCATCAGCTTTGTTATTCAAGAGGGATGATCTAAGCCAACTACCAAACTCATCCAAGAGAATCCTTCTTACTCTCTTGACCAAGTTTTTTTCTGTTTTTGGTGTCCCCTCTCTCAAATCATAATAGTTAAAAGAAAAACTTTGTTTGAGAGGCCTACTACCAATCTTTTGGACTTTGACATGGTAAATAATTATCCTCGTAACACTAAGAAAAGAGAAACTTTTTCATAGGAATTATTATTTTGGTTGGAAGTTTTGCAGAGATGTCCTTCAAAAATCAATTCTCAATGAATCAATTTGAGATTTTTTAACTTGAAAATTATACAAGATTCTCTCAGCCAAATAATAGATATATATTATAAATATATAGCTAATCTAGTATGCCTTGCCATAGCCTCGATTTCACATTAAACTAGGCTCCATAACTAAAAGACACAATGATACAATATTCAATTCAAGAGTGTAAAATGTTCCGTGATTTAAATGGTTAGCCCATTAACAAGGTCACACTTCTTCTTCTAATGTATCCTGTTGAATATTAAATATTTGAATATTCCAATGTAATTAACCATGCAAACAGATTTGATCCTTAACGCTATATTTTATTCAGGAACGAAGTTTATTTTTTTCTGGGAATAATCACAATAACATAAAGGAAAAGAAAATTATGTTCTCTTAGAAACTTACATATACAACATTGGAGTAATTATAAATGAATGAAATTCCATACGATTTTCCAATAATGAAAAGTAAAAAAAAAAAACAAAGTAAAACAAAAACAAAATCATTTTTTAAAGGCTATGATAGCCATATTCCTAGGAGATATAGAAGGATTAAATAGTGGCGCCAGAATTGCTTCTACCACACCCTGCTCTTGAAGGAACAGCAACCTGTCAAGAAGAATAACGGTCTCTAATAAAGGCCCAAAAGTTGCCCTCACGGACCAATAAGGCCCAACCAAGTCCTGCATGAAAAGGAGATGAACCATTAAAACTGCATCAAAGAAAGGTAACCGCTCTTCTGACATCCAATAAGCATGGTTTCTTATACAATGGAAAAACTACATGGAAGAAGAGTGCAAACAACATTTGAATATACTACAAAATAAAGCTCATACATAAAAATATTGCATTCTTTTAACCATCATGTTTAAATAACTAGTAGGATGAGGACACAGTGAACACTTTAAAAGGACTAATTTTCCTAAACTTCTCTATGTAGACTATAATATAGAGTTTACCATATAAGTTAAAAGTAGTCTTACAATTTCTGAAGGTGATCAGTATAAACACAAAAGTGAATCGGATACCACAACATTAAAGGAAGACAAATTTTGATAGAAATCTCAATGCAAAATCAAATCATTATACAAAAAAAGGGACCTTAAAATCTCCAAGAATCTACCATAATATTACATTTACAGAGAGAAGTTACCACCTGTACAATGCATTTGTTATTCTACTGAAGCGATTTCAAAAGCTTGAAAACGAGCAATACAAAAAGCGGTGAAAGTGAAATTAAAAAAAGAGTTCTCTATAAAATTAGTTTAAATGGTGTATAAAGAGATGAAATATAACAAAGAAATGAACACGAAACCTTGAAATCCAAAGGTGTTTATGATTACTTGTTGAGGGGCTAATTATAACCAAGAAAAGGGAAGAATGAAAGAACATGAAGAATGCATTATTTAGAAATAAAAATTCACCGTTAGCCAACATGTTCCAACTGGGTTGGAAAAGCTAGAAAACATGAGAACTTAACAAATGACATTACTGAAAAATAGTTAAAATGATACATTCAGTAATATGGAAAGATGCTGTGAAATTAAATTGACTCCAGAAAACATCAACAAGGATTAAGCTTGCGCTCTGATGCATCAACACAAAACAAAACAAAATACAATACCCAATTTGTTATCAAGTAATAAACAGGAAAACAGACCCTCAATGACTCGATTGAAAAAATAAAATTAATGATAATAGCAACAGCAGGATGCCACCAACTAAAAGAATTGACGATAATAATAATTAAAATGATAGTGATAAGGTTAAACGAATGAACAAATCATTTATAGCATTTGAATATTAAAAATAATAGAGCATGATATACAAGGCAAAACAGTTGCTTCATATCACAGAATTTCTCACTTCTCGATAATAGCACAAGAAAATTTAAACATTGTCTGTGATTTACGTAAACATAACAAACAAAAGGAAAAATTAGCATAGACCTTCAAGACCAAAATTCTACATAAGAAGGATTACAGAGATAACGTACCATATTTTTCTCTACGTCACTCCAGCTTTGCTGGATTTCTTCAATGGATACTGGGGACAGACCAAGATTTTGAAAAGCAGAATTGCAGTAGCCAATAAATTGGGAAGAATGTTCAAGCTTCTCGTTTAAGATTGCATTATCTGTATCATCTTTAATATTGCTACCTCCAGAATAGGCATTATCATCTGAAAAATTACTCAAATTGCTTTGTCCAAATTTCAGCTCTTCCAAATATGTTAGTTCTTCAACACAGCTAGTGTCACCGGAACCCTGCCACGGACGAAATCAATTAATCAGTTACATAATAATTGGTTACGAAGAGAATATGTTACTGTAAATGTCCATTTGCTGAAGAAAGACCTTTCTGTGTGTAGTTTTATTCGTTGAGGATGATAAAACACCAGTTCCATCCACAAGCGGCTCATGTAGCAAATTGTTTTTCTTCTTCTGACGGCATCGAGCTTTCCCCAGCCTTCCTACAGAAGGACTTTTTTCTGATAGCTCAGGAAAACTGTTTCTTAAAATCTGACATCCAGTAATCAAAAGAAATTATTTCAATACTTATAAGAAAATAACAAATATCGGCTGGTGACTTAGCCTTCAACATTTCTATTTAAAGTTGTGTGTGAAAAAACAACTGTAAAAATACTCCTTGTAAATAGAGCAAACAGCTATGATCTTCCAAAACAGAAGAAAGCATATAAGCAAGAAACTTTCCAATAGCTAGTGGAAAGAACAAGTTATATTCATAAGCTCTGTGGAACGACCAAAACACATTATAGTTAAAATAGATATGTGGCTGCACCGTAGATATCTAGATTTTTTATCTCTGCACCATTACGCAATAATTTCAATGACAAAATTTGCTGCTTATTATCAATGTGATGTTCTTTCTTATTAAACAAAATAAAGAAATGAGGCTAATATATATGTAATGACAAGTTAAACAAAAAAACATCTGTTTGCATGGTTTTTCAAAATATATTCCTGCACCTAGGCTTGAACTGAGGTATTACAACTTGAGAAATGAGCACCTTACCATCACTCCAAATGATATGCCTATTGTATTCCTTTGTATTATTAACATTGAACAATGTTATGTTTTTATAATAGAAAAATAGTAAAAAGGTTAATTATGGAAGTCACAGTAAATTTAATGTAATGTTAAGCTGTCTAAATTAATATGCTTATGAAAGGTACGCATGTATTGAGGGAATCGTGAGCCTGCGGCGATGGTATTTTGATTTTGCAGCTTTTTTTCTTTAACTTTTTGGTTGGATAAAGCCCTAGTAAAGCTGTCAAAAATCACTTGTCTTTTTATTCATCTCCTGTCTTTTGCTAATCAGGTACAAAGCAACTGAAACACCTAAAATATTGTGTGCTCTTTGTTTACAGCTTTTTTCAGCTTCTTTCCACTTGAATCCTGTTTGGTCTGAAAATCATGCTTTTGTTGCTACCATAACAAATGAGACGACGCTGATCAGTGCAATACAAAGTAGAATGATGAACTACCTCAATCACATTCTTTAATCCCTGCATATGCTCACAGGGATCTAAATTTCTACAAGAATGTATTGGTAGTCAATCACAAAGGATAAATTTTTGTGGACTTATAGGACCAAAAACATAATAAATTAGATTTAGTGTATCCTGATGTTTGCATTCAACTCACAAAATGAACTTTCGAGGTTTGAAAGTACTTGTTGCAATAACTGAAATAAAAACAATACTAGTACTTGTTGCAATAACTGAAATAAAAACAATACTAAATTAGAATGTCTGCATTCAGAAAATTGGAAAGAACATTTTGGGTAAAACAGATGGCAAAAAATATATCCCAAAGGAGATATGGGTGGACAGTGATGAAGTGCAACATGCTATCCAAAACATGAAAAAATTGCTTTAAGGAATGGCAGCAAAGCAGAAACAAGAAAATAGGCTAATATACAAAATGGCAAAAATGGAGGTAAATGTAGCAGTTGCCAAAGCCAAACGTAAAGCCTTGAATAGCTTCTATGAGAAATTAGGAACAAATGCAGAAGAAAAATCTATTTACAGACTAACAAAAATCAGAAACATGAAATGTAAAGACACTGATCATGTCAAATACATCAAGGAGGCAGATAAAAGAATTTTGGTAAAAGACAATGACATTTTGAATAAGTTGAAAACTTCTTTTCAAGAATTATTAAATAAAAAATTTCCAAGAGAAGACATCCAAAAAGAAAAACCAAATTTTTGTTTGGTTAACAAATTTTCCTTCTCTAAAATGAAAGATGAAAAACAGAAAAGCTACTAGACCAAATCACATTCCTATAGAAGGTTGGAAAGCATTGGGAGATACAGCAGTTTCATGGCTAATACAATTGTTTAACAAAACTTTGAATGATGGAGAGATTCCCAACAATTGGAGAAAAAACATTGGTGTTCCCATTCACAAAAACAAAGGAGATGTGCAAAATCATGCAAACCGTAAAGGGATAAAGCTCATGCGCCATACTTGAAACTTTGGGAGAGAGTCATAAAGAAGCATCTTAACCTTGAATCAAAAATATGAGAAAATCAATTTGGATTTATGCTAGGGAGATCTACTATAGAGGCTATTTTCTTGATACAACAATTGGTGGAGAAATTCAGAAAACATAGAGAAAATCTATGTATGATCTTCATTGACTTAAAAAAAACATATGATAGATTGCCTAAAGATATTATTTGGTGGGCCTTACAAAGGAAAAACATCTGTAATAAATATATTAAAGTGATTCAAGAGATGTATAAAGAAGCTACTACTAAAATTAGAACACCTTGTGGGACCACATTTGAATTTCTAGTCACAATAGGTCTACATCAAGGGTTTCTGCTTAGCCAATACTTATTTTTCATTGTTATGGATGAATTACGGATATACATGATGAAATCCATTGGTGTAAGCTATTTGTAGATGATATTGTGTTGGTGAATACAGCCCTAGAAAATAGTGCTTCTCAAATAGAGAAGTTCATACCTACTCTGAAATCAAAAGGCTTAAAAATTAGTATAAGTAAAACAAAATATATGGAATGCAATTTTAATAATAGCATAAACGGTAGTGACATTGAAGTGACAATTCAAGCCCAAAAAGTCCCTCACTACAAACAATTCCACCACCTATGATCAATTCCCCAATCCAATGATGAAGTTGATGAAGATATAAGAAATAGGACTGAAGCAAGTTTTGTACAGATTTTACTTTAGTGGTAAGCAAAACATACATTATGAAGGTAGGATGACCAAGGAATTAATGATTTAATGTAACCTTACTATATTGCTAAATGTTGCACAATATAAAAGAGGCATGAACAACAAATTGATGTAGCAGAAATGTGGATGCTTAAATGGATGTTGAATGTTAGCAAAAGAGATAAACTACACTATATAGACATTAAAGGAAAACTTGAAGTCACTTCTATTTCAAATAAGTTATAGAAATGGCATCTTAAATGGTTTGGGCATGTGCAAAGAAGATTATATAATGAGCCTAATAAATAATAAAATTGTCATCACAGCTACAATATTGCATTAGTTGTGATATCATATGCTATTATGTGATGTCGCAACTGTGATGTATCCAAGGTTGGTGTCAGCTATAAATACCATCCACCACAAGTTGTGGTCAAGTCATGGTAAATGTTCTGGCCACCGTAATGTACTTCAAATTGCGCATGAGCAGACCACAAGTCATGAAACTGTCAAAAAATAGACCACAAATGGACCACAAGTTTTGGTAATGTCGTGGTTGAACAGTACAAGTCATGGTGAAGTCATGGTCTAGCAACATAGGTCATGGTGAAGTTGTGGTTTGGTACCATAGGTTGTGGTGGAGTTGTGGTCAACCACAAGTTATGATGGAGTCATTGTTGCCTAAAAATGCCTGTGTATACCATGAGCTGTTGTGAACTCGTGATGAAGTTGTGGTCCTGCAGCAAAGAGAGAATGGTGCTGAAACAAAACTTTGACAACAATATAAGATGAAAAGAGGCTCAAACCTGACAATTAAAAACTAACAACATGTATATCATCCTCCAAACATGATAAGGCTTCAATGAATTGCAAGATAAACAGCAAATGAGCCTTGAATTTGACACGTGCTGAAAACACAAAAACATCATAAACTTGCGTAAAGTTTCAATTTGACCTCAAACTACCTTCAAATGCTTTCAAAAACATGAAACAAACATGAGAGATGACTCCAGCAAGCTAAAGAAACTTAGAATAAGCACATGCAAGAAGAAATATGTGCTTTTGCATCAGATTTTGCTTAAAAGAGAAAAACCCATAAACAAAAACATGGAAATTAACTTGAATCTGAAAATGAGGAATGAATCCCTTGAATTACAACATATGAACAGTTCTAAATTCTTCCAAACCTAACTTGAAACATGAATAAAAATATATTTAACTTCAGAAACTTAATAGAACTTCGAATTGAAACATGCATGTGAGAAACTTGAGAGAATGCATGAAATTGTGAGAAATTCATGACCTAACTTGAAACATGAATAAAAATATATTTAACTTCAGAAACTTAATAGAACTTCGAATTGAAACATGCATGTGAGAAACTTGAGAGAATGCATGAAATTGTGAGAAATTCATGAAAGAAAAGCCTGGGAGAGCTTGGGAAAAGAACCTATGAAAAGGGATTCACTCCTCAATTGAGATAGCAATGTTGCAAGAATACAAGAAAGGAAAAAGGAGAAAAGCTAGGAGAGCTTCTCCAAGCACATAAACACAACTTGCACAAGAACACGCAAGAATTGAAGGAATGGAGAGCCTCACTTCTATTCTAATACTTTTTCGGTTCACTGGAGATCAAGACTAAGTGTGGTCTTGACATTGTTCCATGTGGTTTTGAGCATCAAACTCCCCAAATACATCAACACAAGGCACATTCTCAGCCCCCAGAGGTCTCCAAGGACCATTTGAGTTCAGGACTTCATTCTTAGTGGCACCAGAATAACTCTGAAATCAGAATTTTTCTGAGTGTTGGAAGAAACCTAGATTCTGAATCAATCTCCCTTAGACACCACAAGACAAAATGCCCCCCAAAACAACTTCATAAGACATCTTTTCAGCCTTTGAAGGCCTCCAAGGACCATTTGGGGTCATACCCTAGCATTTGGGCCTCAATTTCAGTGACTTTGGGAAAGCTCATGAAAATGTTTAAAATTTTCTCTAAGTCACGCTAATGCTAATGCTAACACTAGTGTCAACACCAAAGAGACCACCTTTGGACCTCCAAACCTCATCAAAACTGCATTTTGACATGTGCCATTGTTCCCCAAGGCTTGGATGACTCATCAACAATAGTTTCAGCACTCCAAACATTAGAAATTGGCACTTTTTGATAAGTTCTTTCTCTTTCAAGACGAAGTCATCAACAAGTTCATGACTTAACTTGGCACCTCCAAGAGCACCTCTTACACCTCTATGTCACTTCATACCTCTGGTTTGCAGCATTCCATAGGGTTACAAGCCTCTCAACACTTAGAAAACATCGTTATGGCTCATTCCGAAATCAGTTTCAACATCTCAAAAGTTAGAATTTTTGCCCTAAAAATTGTTGGAAATTATTTTAACTCTAGAGCGAATGTCAGCACTGCGAAGCCTACATCACCATCTCAAACTAGTATTTCACACATCAACAAGCCTTTCAGACTCCTCAACTTCACCTTTACAGCCTTTAACATCACTTCAGAGGTCAAACAAAGTCCCAAGAATTCAAAATTCAATTTGGGCAAGGTGATGAAAAATTCCACTAAGTATGCTTGATGCTAACAGACGTCAGCATCAATGTCAAAGTCACCAATTTTCAAATCATCATTTTGACCTCATACACCATCATATCCTACAATTGACCTAGTCTCAGGGCTTCTTGAGTCTCTCAGCATCATCTCGACATCATTTCAGTGACAGTTTGGGTGTCTCAAAACTGTGGGAGTAAGACTTGGAAAAGTTCCAAATTTTTTTCTAAATATGCAACTAACGCTAACACTAACATTAGCATCAGCATCAACACTGTCAACACTTGCATTATCCAATCCTCAACATTCAAGCGTTGCATTCAGCACCCTCTCCTAGCCTCTCAATTTCTTCAGCATTATTTGGCTTCAGTTAGGAGGTCAAACAAGGTCCCAGAGGCCTGGAACCAGCACTAGGACAAAACTACAAAAATTTGACATCAACATCACCTTTTCCGAGTTCAAGCGTCACCAAAGTCAATGGTCAAACTTCCTATTTTTGAACTCACGGTCAACTTCGAGTGAACTATACTTACCTCCAAATTCAATTTTAGTAACCTTAAGTTGGAATTGACAACCCTAGCCTATAAATACAAGTTCAAAACACATATTTAGAGCCAGCTTCTGGGGATTTCAGAGCACTTCTTAGATTTCAGAAGATCAAAAGCACAAACACTTGCCAACATTGCAACACCTGCATCTCTACAGCCACCTTCTACACCTTTAGTGTCATTTCCAGAGATATAATTTTCAGGATTCTGCAGCACATTCCAAACTTAGAATTTTTTCAGCTCTAGCATCAGTGACAAAACCCTTAGCCAAAACAACCGCATTTTGACCCAAAATTGATTATAGATCACGTATACATTAACCCAATGGATTAAACAAAACCAACCACAAATCTGAAGCTAAAATGAAAGGCAAGAAACTAAAAGTAAGTTCTAAGTCACTACCAACTGAACTCAAATGTTCAAGCAATCAATTTCAATATTCCTTCATCTAAACTGATACACGTAGTTGCTTTCAAGCTAACTAAAGGTTCATTACAAAAAGTCTTCATGTTGATACAAATTGACTTTGACAAAGACACATTACAAAATTTGGCTTTAGCGTTATATGTACAAGGACAAACCAAGGATTATGCCTTAATTGGTGCCAGGCGATGGTGGCTCTTGCAGTTCTGGCAATGGCTCCTCATGCCTTGATGCAAGCTATGGCTGCTCGGCTACTACTGCTGCTGCTAACTTTAGTTGAAATGTGTTGAATAAGGTCTTCATCTTTTCTTCCTTTGTCCTAGGGTCATTTATTATCCAAGTTGCTTCACCTAGAGTTGTTGGCACATCCCATGGATAAGGCAAAGCAAGAAACATTTCCTTGATGTTGACAAACCAAGCAATGAACTATTTATGTTCAATGTCAAACGTTCTCACAGTATTTTGCAACTCATGGTAATTGTCCATTCTCTTGCCTAGGTTCTCTGCAACTAATCATTGATCCTCGAACTTAATTTTGAGAACCTCATGCTCCGCATTTGTTATCTCTAGCTTCTGCTTCATGTCCTTAGGGAGCTTGAACTTACCTTTGTGTAACAAGTACAAGCTAGCCTCCTACTTTTCCAATTTTAACATCAGCCGATAGGGGTCCGCCGATTTTGGACCAATGGGATATATCATACAAATCGTAGTGTGATCCAGTCGTAATCTTCGAATACAATGTTGAGTGAACTGCCAAGAATACGCATGTATATCATTGCATTCAAGAAATATAAAAAGATATTATGATACATATTATACACTTAAAACCCATGTTGCCATAGTGAGAGATAAAGAGAAAATATTTATCATTTTTATGAATTTTATAAGCATAAGAAACAAAATGAACATAAACACACAGACATCACAATCTTGTTTGGGGATAGGTACAATGCTCGTGTTGCAATCCCTCTTAAGGACATGTACTACACCACACACAAAATGCAATAAAATGGCTCTTATTTACAACCTCAATGGCCTAACACCATGTTGTATAGTTATGACCT
Organism: Gnetum montanum; assembly: GCA_015680685.1. Classification (NCBI taxonomy): domain Eukaryota; kingdom Viridiplantae; phylum Streptophyta; class Gnetopsida; order Gnetales; family Gnetaceae; genus Gnetum; species Gnetum montanum. The sequence goes on along the minus strand of MNCI01007030.1, from coordinate 135,059 downwards.
CCTTGGATAAGGATGAATTGTTGCAATTCTATAAAATGAAAAGTAGATATGTTTGTTGTTTTCATGTTTAAGACATTAACAATGAAATACGGGAAACCATGAGCTTTATTTACTATGTGAACACTAGACTCCACATTGACCAAATGGTTCTAGGTTACATAAGCAAGGTAGCACTCTGAGAGGTCTAGTTGCGCTTGTGAAAGCGACAACTCAAAATACACACACAACAAGGAAAGGAATCAACTTACCCAAGGGAGGAAGAGCTTTCCACACAAACCAGACACCAAAAGCTCAAATGAAATCAAACTTATGCTTGAGACGTATGTAAAAGCTCATCCCAAGTATTTGTCATTTTCAAGAAGTAACAAAGGAGGTTCATTAGCACCTAGGCATCAACGGAGGTCCATCAATGTAGCTGAAGCAGATCCCAATCACACCATAGGCAAAGAAGGCCAAACCAGGCTAGGTGGGGGATGCATTAGCACCCTTGCACTAATGCAAGGTAGTCAGCGAACCCCTTCCAACCCGCCCCGCTTCCCGAACCACACTTTGCATGTTGAATCCTAAATGAAAGTCAAAACTTGAGGGAGCATGCCATAAGGACCTTAGGACATCTAAATGAAGCCGAAATCGTCTTAAGGAGCTTGGAATCATGCAAACAACCTCAAAGTGTGACATAGGGAACAAGGGAGCATCTCAGAAGACCAAGAACATCAACTAAACATGCTAGACTATAAACATAGGGGACATAAAATACTTCCTAGATCCATGGCTTACAATAGACATACAAAATGCCACTAGATGCCTCATCATTCCCCTATGACTCAGTAAAGCTAGCCCCATAGTTTTAAAACCCAGGACACCAAAACAAGGACTAGACACATGACAAGATCAATGCGGAGGAATTACAAATGTACAATATAGACCATGACTATGTCACAATACAAGCTGCCTCACCAAGAAGTGCCAAGGAATGGTTGCTCAAGATAAAATCCCCGTAACAAGCCTGCATGAAACAGGAAGAAGCAGAGAGTATAGGGTGTGGACATATGAAATCTCTACAACTACACCTCAAGGTCCATCACCTTGGCCTCATGGATGGATCTCTATTGCACATCATTCACACCTACACTTCTTCCACGTCATCCATCTTCAAATCTTCTCCTATCAACTCCTTTAGCACTTGTTTAGAAGATCTTGTAGGGCATGCACTGAACCAAAAGATCAAGAGCATGACTAGCTACCTTCAAATCTCTCTCTTAAGGGAGGTCTCTTAGGTACAAGTGTTGGATCTAGTGATTGATGTTGTTCCTCCTCTTCTTCCAAGACCAGTGGTTGTCTTGCAAGACCATACACCAAGGACTAAGATCTTTTCAATCTCCTCCCAAGTAGGTCTATAGAATCCAAAGCACAATCACCTAAGCATGATGAGCTGTGAAAATGCTAAAAATCCAATGAGATCCCCATGATAAGTATAACCTTTGGGAGCACAAGATAAACATCTCACAACTATGGAATCAAAGCATGTAGGGGTAAGTGAAATTGACGCAGAAATAATTTAAATAACCACCAAAATTACAAAGTACATAACCAAATTAGTGTCTCTCCACCACTATTGCATTCCTTCACTGCTACTTGTCCACATAGTGCAAATAGACCTCCAAGTCCCCTTTCTGCATGCAAGGTCACACCTACCACTACCAATGCCATCTAGCCTTGATTGTTCTACGGTCTAACCATTGGTAAAACCAAACCAAGGCAACATGCCTTAGATCATTCAAAAGTCAAGATTTTGGCTTGCTTTTCCTCTATCTATGCACATATGCACAATAAGTTCCCTAAATTTGATAAGCTCTAAATCTCCTTTGTCCTAATTCTCTCCAGGAAAGCTTCTATCAATGTCACTTTTAGGCTTTGGCCTAGGCCTAGGTACTTTGTCCTCCCTAGAATGACCAATCTTTGCAATAGGAATCTAGAAAATAGATTCTGTAGCGATCGAAAACACCGATGGCTAGAATGGTACACCGAGAGGTTTGCGGTGCACATAGCTTGACCCCACATCCGTGTGAGGGCCTGCTGGAGGCAAAGACAGGGTGCCCAAAACGATCTTGTCGATCAGGGTTGGGACTTACAGGATGTAATGCCAAAAGGTTGTTAAGCGCTTGTACGATGTTTGCAGCATCTATGATGTCAACAAGGGTGAGCATAGTCAAGGGTTTCCCCCAAAAACAGAGATGTCAACATGCAGTTATGTGCAAAAAAAAAGAGAAAAAATGCGAGTAAATGTCAAATACAAATAAAAATGCTGAAAATGTGTAGGGAGAAAGCGAGAGAGAAAGCAGCACCACCCCAAATGAAGAGAGCATAGTTAACTGCATGAAGGGTGAGGAGGTACGCAGTGTACAAATAGGTGCAATAGGCAGCATAGTCACAGTCTCAAGGTGTCTGGACTGCAAAAACTAACATCCGCCGTAAAGTATGGGCATATCAGGTTGGCCGCCGTGATGTCCCGTGGGCTGTAGTGGTCTACGGTGGTGTGCAAAGGTGCCTGTTGAGGCCACCATGGTGTCCCATGGGCTACAATGGTCTACAGTGGTGTGCAAAGGTGCCTGCTGGTGTACTAATTCTCACCTCGAACTGCTCTTGCCAAGATGCCCCAATGAGTTTGCAAACTAAAATGCGAAAATGTTAATTACTGATGAGTGGCGAGGTACCTCGCCACTCATCATTGGCGCCGTTGCCGGGGACTAAGTGTTTTTTTACGCCAATTGAACATAAGGGATATCACTCACATCGTTGTGAGCCTAAAACGAACCTTAGGGTTAATCAGTTAATTCAAAACATAAATAACAGTGAAAATTAGCACACCATTAGAAATGGCTTCTTCTCATGCAATCAACTCACCTAAGGACAATACAGGAGAAAGTCAGGATCATACGCATAACCGAAATCAACCATGTCCTCAACAATCCAAAGTCACATATACTCATCCCGATGAGTATGTGCCGGATTTTACCTTTGTTTTCCATCAAGATGAGCAACTGCGGTGGAGAGACATGCAAGGTAACATCGTGTTACCCCCAGATCGCTCTGCTCCCAACATGCTTTTCCGTGCCTTGGTACAGATTGGCATGCATGAGCTGTTCGCAGAATACGTTTTGGATGACCATGACACAAGGGATTATCATCCCACAAATGCCCAACGTATTCGGGACGAAAGGCAGGAGAGCCAACATTCACTATTGAAGGGCAAGGTTCCCCACGTCATTAGTGAAATAGGAGAAGAGGAACCCCTCACGATGGGTTTCTTAGAAAATGATGTTCCTCCTCCTCACTCTAGTGAAGAGGTTAGGCATCAGGGCCTTAGATCAACGATACATATTCCAGGCTCTGATCCCCGTGAGCACCAGCTGTTCACGGCAGGAACAACTACTCACACTAATGACGGACTCGTTGATCGTCACAACGATCGGGGCCGAAGCAGCCGAAGAGAAGGCAAGAAACATCACCATGGTGATGGATCCCCTTCTTCTTCTCCTTCATCTCATCATTCACCCTCTCCTTCCACATCTGGGCGCAGCCACCATGAGCATAACGCGGAGAGTAAAGGTAAAAGAGATGAAATGCCTCGACAGGAAGGTCGAGAGGAGTTAGGACAAGGGCAAGGACGTAGGGAGAATAGGGAACCACCACGTAAACATCACAGACATCATGACAGAGATGATCATGACAAACCCCTATTCGCAACCCGAAGCATGCTTGATATTAGAGAGGCAGTTAGGATTCCCACAAGGCATTTAAAGGACAGTAGGATCAAGCGTTTGAACATAAATAATATCCCACGTTTTGAAGGGGGATACAATGCTGATCCTCAGCATCATTTACAGGCATTCCACGATGCCTGTGCCTTGCAGAACATAGATAATGAGTGGCAGAAACTCAAGTTGTTCCCAAGGACACTCACAAAAGAAGCAGAGAGCTGGTACCGGTCCTTAGAACCGGAAACCATCAGGAGGTGGAGTATGATGCTTGAATTATTCAACAACAAATATCAGACGTACTCCAGAGTGTCCAATTTGCGTAAGCAGATCCAAGACTGGAAACAAGGAGCTTATGAATCCTTGGATGCTGCCATGGCCCGTTATTATACACTGCTACATCGTTGCCCGGGCCATGGGTACGCTAAACGGGATCAACTTCGCCACCTCGTGGATGGGCTACGAAATGAAAAGAGAAGAACTCTTGGGACTTACGCCCAAGGGAAACTTTCCCAACTAAGAGCCCATGAAGTTGAAAGCTTGTTGGAACAAGTAGCGCAAGAAGAGGGTGTGCTACGTAAAAGAGAAAGTGCAGAGAAATACAACCGCGATCCCTCCCTTCGCAAGAAGGGAGTGAAATTCTGTGATGAGGAGGATGAGTCACCACTCGAAGAGTTGGTGAACAAGAAAACCGTGCCGATCCAAAAGTTAACAACGAAGGTATCGGCTAAGGTAGACCAAATGTGGGATTCCTTAGACTCACGAATAGAAACAGTCCTGAAAATCATAGAGGAGTCTAAGGATGAGCAAAGTAGTGACAAAGGAAAAGTCAAGCGGAGAAACTTTAACCCTGCACATAACAAGGGTAAGGGAAAGATCTTTAACTCCGATGAGGCTGAAAATTCTGATTCGGACAATGATGGTGGATGTGAGGTCTGTTACTATGACCATCCTAAGGGATGTTGTCCAATTATCTCACATCTGCAGGAGTCTGGGGTGTATGCATTAAATCCAAGTCTTAATCAACGGCAAACACCCCGAAGGTTACCTTATCCACAAGGTAACCCAAGGCAGTTCCACCAACCCTTGACGTATTATCCAAGTGGAACGCCTCCGCAGCCCATTGGACAACACCAGCAGTGGCAATACCCACAGTCATGGGGGATGCCACCGCCAACACATCAATACCCTTACCGGCAGCCTGATCCTTACGGTTATTATGTGCAGCAGCCGGTTTCTCGAGGTGACTCTATGAATCACACTACCCCCCAACGTCACTACCAACCTCGGGAGTACTTCAGAAGGACTCCTCCTCCGGGAGACATCTCACATTCCGTCCATCCTCTAACTCCACCCGCACCTCTTCCTCAAGTAGTTCCCATAACACCTCCTGCTCCAACAATGCAAGGGGAATTGCCTACCCAACCGCAACAACGTCACGCCGCGAGAGCTGTAAATATCCAACTGGGTACTAGTTCTGGCGATAACTGTACAAAAAAGAGACCTTTTTTCAGAACTAAGAGCCCAGACAAACTCTCGCAACAACAAGCGGACGGGTACATGTATAAGCCTCTAACTACTAACGCTTCGGAGCACCCTTCAGTCCAAGGGAGTGTAACGCATACGGTTATGTTAACACATACCGTAACTGACTGGATCAAGGTAGGCCACCTTCCTAGGAAACTAACTGATCCTGGGAGTCCCTTTATTTATTTGCAGATCGCTGGAAATGCACCACATCGGGCTCTTCTTGACTCAGGTTCCAGAGTCAACTTAATTTCGCAGAAGATGTATCACGCCTGGAACCTGCCCCAACTTAAGAAGAGCAACATCCAACTAGAGCTGGCAGACCAGTCCATCACCATTCCCTTAGGATTGGTGGAGGATGTTATTACCACTGTGTGTGGTTGGTCCTACCCAGCGGATTTCCTAGTGATCGATGTTAACAACAACGAAAGGGACTTTCCCATTATAATGGGAAGGGCATGGCTAAGTACAGTGGACGCATGCCTTAGGATCCACGATCTTTCCTTGGAAATCTCTAAGATTAACATATGTGGAAAGATCGAGAAGAGGATAGTTCCATGCATCACATACAGTAATTCATCGGGTGATGACATGGAGGAAATGTCTCCATGTCACAGGTGTGCCCAGGAAACTCTGCAACAAAGATGTCTGTATGTAGCAACTACACAAGAATTAATAGACACCCC
>MNCI01007030.1:111519-126146 GCA_015680685.1 Gnetum montanum | reverse complement strand
ATGGTTGAGTGTAGGGGTACCTCGCCACTCATCAATTACCCTTCAAATTTGCCAACCCCTAAAGCATTGAACGTTGGGGTATTTATAAGGTTAGGGTTGTCGTGAATTGCAAATCAAGCACCACATAGCAATGGGGTAGTAGGGACTACGTTGCACCCAACTACGCTCTCCACTGAAGCATATGGTGTTCTACTCTGGTGTGCTCCAATGGACCCTACGAGACCGCCAAACTATGACCACGCTACCTAACTACATGTGCAAGTGCCGAGAAGATCGCAATGTACTTGAAAACAATGCAAAACAGTGCAAGTTTGAAGACTACACTCTAGGACTACATTGTCCACTCTCTCAAGTGGTGTTGAGCATATGTACAATTTTGGGATAAATAAGAGGTGCAAAGGAAATGCAAGTTGCTAATCCTGCTTGCCGAAGGAGTGTTGAAGCTGAGATGAAGGCCGGTGCTAAATTCTGGAGGCTTCTAGAGGTAGTTCTGGTGGACTACACAAATTTTGCAGAACTTGAGCTTCAATGCTAACTTTGCTCTAGCGTGGTAGGGAGCATAGTCTAGCAGTTAGAAAATTTGCCAAACTATTTTTTCCATGCTAAGCAAGCTTGACAGCTTCTGGCTTGACACTTGGGAAAATTTGCAAAACTAGCAATTTGTGTGCTAACTACACTAACTACACTCTGAAGCGTACTCCCAACAGTGAAGAGCGTAGGCCCAACACTTAGAAAAATTGGCCTTGTGTTAACACTTAGACAAATTTGCAGTTGAGATGCGGGCCCAAATTTGGTGGTGTTTCATTGGCCCCTCTTTATTGACGTCTACAGAAGTGGCCCAAGAGACGTCAACAAAGAACTGTGAAACACCACAGCAAGCTTAGCACCAACATCGCTCATCAGTACCCGACTAGATGTTGTTACACCATACTCAAGAGTGCTAAGGGTTGCGGTATGTTGGAGATAAAGGGTGTAGGTAATGCACTAAGGATGGTAGGGGAGGTAACATGCAAATAGGATGTCATGTTGCAAGATGCAAAGTTAGCATGGTTGACAAGGATCAAGGCACCAAGGTGGCTTTCCACCAAAACAATGACCTCTAGTCGGAATGCTTGTAAGAAAGTCAGCGTCCATGGCACCAAAATCGCTTGCCCTTGAAATTGTGACCTCTCGTCGGAGTGCTTATGAGAGAGTTAGCGTGGATTTACGGTTGGACTGGTTGCGAAATTGCAACTCTACTAATTTTGCTTGGGGACCTATTTTGCCCCCCTTTTTTGGCTTTTTGCTTTTTTGGCTGCGAGGGGAACCTGCTTTGGGGTTTAAACTAAAATCGTGTTTCAAACAATGTTTAAGTACTAGATCTAAGTCATTTGCATGGTTGTGTAGAGCTTTGGACTTAACTACAACGTCGTCAACGTAATCATTGAGCAAACCTAAAATGTAATTACTAAAGATGTAAGTCATTGCATGCTAATAAGTTGCCCCTGCGTTCTTAAGTCCAAAAGGCATCATGGTGTAACAAAATGTACCCTAAGGGGTCATAAAGGTTGTGCTAAGTTGGTGCTCTAGGTTGATCCAAATCTGGTTGTAGCCCGAGAACCCATCTATAAAGGATAACAAGGCATGGCCAGTTGTAGTATCGACCAATTGATCAATACTAGGCAATAGGAAATCATCTTTAATGGTTGCCTTGTTTAGGTCTTGAAAATCTATGCAAATGTATATACTTCCATTTTTTTGGGTACAACCACGATGTTGGAGACCCAATCTACATAGTCAACTACCCAAATGAAACCAGCTTTGTAGAGTTTGGTGATTCCACCACAGACTGCCAACGCCATCTCAAGCCTAACCTTATGCGCTTTTTGCTTGACTGGCTTAACGCTGAAATCAGGGATAATGTTATGTTACACTACACAAGGATCTAGGCTTGGCATGTCTTCATAAGACCATGTGAATGCCTTAACGTTATCGTTGAGCACTTTAGCAATGTTCTAGGCATGTTGAGGCTTTAGCAAGAAGCTAAGTTTCAATGCTTTTGCCTTGCCACTAGGTGTTGATACAAAGATTTCAACAAAGGGGATCTTCAATGACGTCGCCTGCCTCTAAATCTAGAGCCTTAACTAGATGGTCAGGCCAATCTAGCAATGCCTCTACAGATGTTATGTATTCGTTGTAGGCTATGGGCTCATGGTCTAGGCATTGTGGATCGATGCATTGCGTGAGATCACCATGGGGCCCATTCAGGACCAAAGGTGAGCAAAGATGCTCGTACGTAGTCATGTTGTGTTCTTGCGAAAGTCCTGCAAAAATCAACCAGGAAACAGTGTTAAGCAGCACCTGTCTTAATGAAGTCAATAAGCACAAATAGAAGGAAAGCAATGCAATAAAAAGTTCACCCAAGTATGCACATGTAAAGAAAGTAGATGTGTTTGTACCGATTTTAGGCCTCGACAGGCCATGAGTGCCAGTTTAAGGTCTTAGCAGACCATGGATGCACAAAATGTGTCAATTTGAGCAAGGTTGGAAGTGCGTAGGAACATGGAATTAGCCTAGGCACTCACTGAGCAGTAAGAAAAATTTAAAATTTTTCTAAGTCTAAGGGTAGCCAGAAAAATCAAAAAAAATTCTGGCTAACTACGCTCCCACCCAACTACGCTTTGCATTGCGCACATAGGGTTGAGTGTAGTCCTGAGGTTGGTAAATCATTACGTGGTCCCAAGGGGTATAAAAGTGCATTTCACCTGGGGTAAGTCTATCATTTTCAAAGTTGAAAACCGCAAAGTTTCAAACCATAGACTTGCTATCGAAGCACGCTACCAGTGAAGAGAGCATAGTTGTTGCCAGGATGATGCACCAAACTGAACGCTTGCACCCCAAACTGACCAACGTGGACAAGAGAAAATGAGCTCTAGGCCGCCTACCACAAGCATGCATGGAGGAACAAAAGGCACCACCATCTACCAGGTACCCCAACTATGCTCTCCCCCTTTTTATTTTTTGCTTTTGTTGTTACTTGTTTTTGCACTTGGCAAGGGCCACCGCCATCGCCGACTGTTTCAGCTACCATGGCAGGGAGGACTTGCACGTGAAAAAAGGGCTTTGTTTTTGGTGGTTTTTTGCATGGGGATTTTGCTTATGGGGGATCAACAATGGGCATGCGCAAGGACATGAGGGTTTGACGCAGTTGCCGCCACCCTGGCAACCAGTGCGGCTGCCAATGGAAAGGCCATGGATGATTGGTGAAACACCATAAAATTTCAAGACCCTAATGCTTCAACAGAGTCTTGAAATTTGGGCAAGGATTTCCACAAATGCAGCATCATGATGGGCCAACAGAACAATGTAGGCACCAAGGATAGATTGTACAGTCCAACAAGTTTTCTATCTCCAGGGCTAACAGGCCTGCTAGACTCTCCAACCTGCCCAACCGGACAATTGACCCGCTGGCAGTCTACCCAAGGATCATGCTAGGAGTTGTCAAAAGTGTTCGGGATGAGCAAAACAGTTTGGCAAGTTTTCTAGCATAGAAATCGGCTACGCTACGCAACGTAGCAAGCCTCAAAGAGATCAATCAAGCGTCCAAGATGTAAGTTGATGACAAGTTGGTCTTCCAAAGCATTTGCCCATGTTGCAACCATCAAGCAAACTTGCTCCACCAACACAGGGTGCTATGCTATGCAGCGTAGCAGAACGTAACAGGGACAAAGCGCACAAAGGCCCCCTTTTGCCAAGCGACTCCAACAAGAAGATTGCACTTGGCAACGCTTCAGCCTCCAAAACTAGTTGTCCCACTTATCCCTCAGGCCTCAAGCAAGGTTTCTTGGTAGAAAATGGCAAATTGAACAAGGAAGCATGATACACTGGCTGCTACGTTGTGCTACGCTACATAGCGTAGCACAGCATAGCAACGATGCAAAAACGACAGAAATGTTTCAAAGATGAATTCAACAAGTCCGAAGGCTTTCCGGCATGGAGGACAAAAGTTGCAGTTGTTTGCCTGACCAAGCCTCACACAAATGTTCTCGGCTCCTACGCAAGTTTTCTATCAAGATCAGTGGCTACGCTATGCTACGCTACGTAGCGGAGCACAACGTAGCAAGCAGTTACTTACACTACACCAATGTGCTAAACAACATGGGTAGTGCAACACTGGCATGGAGGCATCAAGACATCTTCGGTTAACTCTATAACTTGTTGGCAATGATTATTCTCGCCCTGATATCTTTTTGGCGGACAAAATCAGAAAGTTTCATTTTGCATACCCCTAGTCAATCCCCAAAAATTGTTCCTACGCTTGACCTTGTTTGCAAGAGTAGGGAAGACATAGTCCTCGAGCATAGGCTCCCATTTTGCTTGCATTGTTGGCACACTGGATTTTGGCACATGCAGTTTCAGCAATATGGTCACAGCGTAACAAAGCTCACCTCCAGCATCGCACACCTACATAGTACAGCCATGTTTGCACCTTGTGGGGCCCAGGACACATGGCATCCAAACCACGTTTTTCTCCTGCTCCCGTGGGCAGCCATCCCGTACCCTCAGCATACCAATGCACATCTAGTCAGGTTTAGATCCGAATCTTTGTTGTTGCGGCAGTGGTCACACACTATGATTCGTGTCTTTGCTATGCCACTGACGGACAAAGCTTTAGACTGGTACCGCGTGCTCTCACATGCCTCCATCTCAACTTTGGAGGAGCCGCTAACTCAGTTTGTGATCCGCTTGAAATATAACTTAAAGTCGGAAGTCACACTGGATCAATTGATGAGCGTCAAGCAAGACCCGCTGGAGTCGGTGCAAAAGTTTATACAGCGGTGGAGCGCTACCCTGAATGAGATCCGTGAGCCTATCGCAAAGGCCCATCTGTTGGCTATCTTCAAGGGGGCAGTAAACGACTTTATTAAGTCAAAACTGTACTACCTAGCCCCACGCTCTCTCAATCAAGCTTTCGCCCAGACAAAGAGCATCCAAGACGCAGCCGAAGCTAGTAAAGACCCAGCCTATGTTGCGTACAAAAATGCATACGTCAAAAAGAACAAAGAAGGGCAAGGCCGCGACAGCCACGATGGCCACCATGGCAAACGAGGCCAAACCCAACAACAACAACAACAAAAAGGTGGCCACAACGTCGACTAACCGCACGCCTAGCTTAAATAACGCTGCTCAACCCTCAATGTCAGCACCAGAGGCATCAACCCAACCTAAACCCAACTTCGATCATAAAGACCACTCCAAATACACCCCTCTACCCATCAAGCCTTCAGAACTTCTGAAGCAATTGTTGGGGGCTAGGTATATTCAACATAAGTGGATGTCGGAGGAGGCAACCAAACGGCATCAACGGTATTGCCAACTTCTTAGGAACCCCTCCTTGGCTACGCCCAATGAGCCGCCAGTTCCTAAGAACTTCCGGCTGGAACGGTTCTATGACTACCATCAACTTTGTAGTCACGACACAGATTACTGTCTAGCATTAAAAGATGACATCCAACAGATGATTGATCAAGGGAAGTTGGTTCTAGATGAAAGCAACCCTATCCGCCCCGAAAATCAATCCATGCATGTCTACAAGGACCCCCTCAACGCCAACAACGTGAGGTATGTCATTAACACAATTGGCGTCGACAATAACCCAGAACCACCACAACAGTCGTTTGTGGTTCGTGTGCCTCAACGTAGCGTAGCAACACCAACAATGGCAAAAAAGATGCCACAACAAACATTCGTCCTCAAGGTTCCCCCTCAGACATCCACACATGCACCCTTTGTGTTCAAAACTACGCCGTTTCCCGCGCTAACACCACAAGCACCATTTGTCATTAGGGGGCCGAAACCCTCAACTACCCCCACCACACAGAGCCAATCTAAAACAGCCCCACAGCCTCCCCGTTCAAAAAAAGGGAAAGAACGTCTGATGGACAAGACGGCCAAGGAACATACCGCATCAAGTCCCCCCAAGCCTACCCCCCTTGTCCTCCATGCCTACGCCCCCCTCATCATCAACAGTTGACGCCGCTACACGCACACAATCATCACCATCCCACCCAAGAAGGTCCAGCCCCAAACTTGAAACTGCTCCTCCCCGAGAGATTCGTCTCCTAGGACGAATGGAGGAAGAGAAGGGCAATAAACAACAAGAAAGTGGACAGGACCTTCTAAACGCCTTTACTCAGGTCAAACAGGCTCTGAAACAAAAGAATACAACCTTAAGCCTGTATGACCTGGTAATGACCTCCACTGCACACCGCAAGGCCTTGGTTCGCATGTTAACGTCAATACCGGTTGACGAAAACATGCCGACGTAGGAGAAAGAAATCCATGCGGTTATGCTTCCTTCTACGCCCGAAGAACCGTGGCCAGCTCAGTTGACGTTTTGTGACGAGTCCATTAAGGATGACCCTGAGAAGGGTCGGGCGACAACAGCACCCCTATTCATCACAATTCGGGTCAGTCAGCACAAGATCCGTATGTTGATGACAGGGCTACTACAAATGTCATCCCATTCCCCATAGTGGACAAACTGGGCTTGGTTGATCAAATCAAACCCACAACAACCTTGTGTCTGAAGTCGTTCAACGGAGCACGGGTAGTGGTAAAGGGGATTGTCCACATCAACTTTGTGGCAGGGGACCAGTTCCCCACAAGCGCAACATTCATCGTGGTAGAAGAGATGCCTGGGTTTAACCTGATCTTGGAGAGGTCGTGGTTAGCCCAATTCAAGGTCATCTCTTCACCCATACATCAAGAGATCCACCTACCTTACGCGGGGCAGGGAGGTGGTAATCTATGGTGACGAAGTGGCCACCCAAGCAATAAACAATGTCGACATGGAGCAGGGTTCAAAAGTAATAACCTCTGAAAATGAAGCGCCTATCCCCACCGAGGCTACTTGTTTGGCTAATGAGCTGGCCCAAAACACCAGCTCAAAAAATGAAACTATGTGGGCCGAGTTGCCTTTTCAAGCGGTAGATAACGATATAGAAGAATACCGCAACAAAGCCCCTCGGCCTTATGCATCACCAAGCCCACAATGGGTTAGGAAGCAACTACGAGAATGATCGTTACTTGTGTTAGCGTAACTACTACACTGCTTCGAACATGATCACCACTTACATCGATCATACGTTCATTCTTCACACTGTTTGCTTCATATTCATTCGTTTACGCTAACGCCGGCATTCCAACAGGGAGCATGCCGAGTACAACACACATTTGCTTGCTTCGTCATATATGTGACGAGGTACTTCGGTTACCTCAATGAGGCCTTCTTTGCCAGCTTCTTTTGCCTCTCCACTGATGGCCCATTGGTCGTTGATAAGGCCCACAGGGAGGTGGACCATAGAGGAGAGATCAAGGACTAGTTGGGGGCCACTCAATCTCACAAAGGCATCCCAATTAAAGATGTGCTTGTGCCTAAGGTCTGGGAGCTTTACCCTCTCTTTCGTGCCCATGCATTTCTGAAGTTGCTCTCCCAAGGGAAAATCCTTGGGGTGGAGCAAGCATGAGTGGTGAGAGAGGTGTTGCAGGAGGGCATGAGATTCAACTGGGCCTCCTACATCGCCACCGGCTTACACGCAAAGATCACCAGGTTACGTTTCAACCTTCAAGCGAGGTCTCACATACACTTCGCATTCTTTGCAGTGTATCTGCAAAGGTTCGTGGAGCTCCTAGTGGCACGCGATAGTGGGCAATGGGTCATGCAGGATCGTGAGCAATTATTGAAGCCTTGGATAAAGCACATGTTCATAACCACTCGTGCATAGGACCCTCCAAAGGCGATCGATGAATCGTATTCAGTAACAACCAAAGGTCCCTTGGGGCAGTCACACTATTCACGTGATAGAGCAAGTGAGGATCCCCCAGTTGGCACTAGGGATGTGAACAAGGCTAACCATTATATAGCAGAGATGGTGGGACTGTCTAAGGCAAAGATCAAGAGGCCACGCCCCACAGAGGAGGCTGTTCCTGAGGTTGGAAAGGCAAGTGGCAAGAAGATCTGCCTCAAGCTTCACAGCTTACGCACAGAGGTCACAAGTTAGTATATATACTTTATTAGATGCGTCCATTTTTTGTATTTTTCATGTTTATACTTTTATGTTTTTTGCTACGTTATATTAATGTGCTAATGTGTACTAATATGTGCTAACATGCTATTTTTTGTAAATTGTCAAAATTAGGAGAGAGGACTACCAAAGCAGCGATGGAAGCAATAGCAGAGGAGGCCCCTCCTCAAGCTGAGGGGGAAGCACATAGAGAGGAGCTGCACGATGCCACAGAGACCCTCCAACAGTTGAAGAATGAAGGGCGGCTATTCCACCCCGATGGGGGTGATTTTAATAGCCTCTTTAACAACATGCAGTTGTGTGACCCCCCTACTCTCACATCTAAGGGCTTGCTGGGTGAGTGCCTTAGATTGCAATTTGTTGTTGCTCAAATTGTCATCTGTTGTTGCTCTTTTGCTCTAGCATCTTTGGCTGTTTAGTCATTGCTAAGTGCATTGTTATGTTCCAGCTTTAGATGCGCCTACTAGCGGTCAAACGTCTACCGACTACATGAAGCCGTGGCTAGACACACCTAACAAGTTTGCCTTCATGGAAGACATTGCAGAGGACATCGTTGACCGCCTACAGCAAGCAAGCTTGGTACATGCATGATGTTACTTTGCTTATGTCGCTTTACCGATTTAATACTTAGTTTGTGGCTAAAGTTGTTTTACTTGTTGTATGTCAACGAGTTCTAAGCTTCGCTGGGATCCGAGCAAGGTGGCCAAAGTGGACACTATCCCTAAGTTCCCTCATAAAGTGGGGCAAGTGCCTCATCGTGTATACGAGGTCGTGAGCAAATGTGCACTTTCCTGTGCGAAAGCATTGTGGGTCTGCAAGCACTCAAATGAGCACCTGTGGAAGTGCATTCATGAGCTCCAGGAGAGGGTGATGAGCCAAGACACAAAGATTGGGAACCTTCAAGCCCAATATGACTCTCTAGCAACTCAGTCACAGGGAGACAATACCTAGCAAACCGCAAAGATAGACTATGCTAGGTACTGGTCAGCCATCCAGGGTAAAAATGAGGCCACCTGAGAGATTATCAAGCAACTGCTGCAGATGGATCTGCACACCCAAAAGAACCAAGACTAAAAAAACTACAACACTAAGGTGTACAGGTGGGGGTAGACCCAAAAGAACCACAAGCACCACTAAATACGACTCATTGATCCCCTCTAGGGGGTCCTACGCACGAGTGGTTGTGAACATATACTTTATCCAAGGCTTCAACAATTGCTCACAATCCTGCATGACCCATCGCCCACTATCGCGTACCACCAAGAACTCTATGAACCTTCACAAATACCCTGCAAAGAATGCAAAGTGTACGTGAGATCTCGCTTGAAGGTTGAAGCGTAACCTGGTGATCTCTACATACAAGCTGATGGTGATTTAGGAGGCCCAGTTGAATCTCATGCTCTCCTGCAACACCTCTCTCATCACCCACGCTTGCTCCACCCCAAGGATTTTCCCTTGGAAGAGAAACTTCAAAAACGCATGGGCATGAAAGAGAGGGCAAAGCTCCCAGACCTCAGGCACGAGCATGTCTTTAATTGAGATGCCTTTGTGAGATTGAGTGGCCCCCAACTAATCCTCGATCTCTCCTTTGTGGTCCACCTCCCTGTTGGCCTTATCAACGACCAACGGGTCATCAGTGGGGAGGCCAAAGAGGTTGGCAAAGAAGGCCTCGCTGAGGTCCAACACTACCCTCACACTGTGTACCTGAGTGACAAAATGGCAGACAACGCTGTTGAAGGAGTCAATGATGGTGACCATTTCGACCACCGGAATGCTCGAGCTAAGGTTAAGAAGAAGTCCATCAACCCAGCACATGTGAGCCTAGTGGTCAATGTTTCTAAGGCCTAGTGGAACCAAATGTTGCGTACCCTCTACATTGCCATATTTCATGATGAGGGTGGCTTCTGTACAGCCTGTGATGACCACCATCACCTTGCCTAAAGCAACTGCCACTGCAATAGAGGCAAAAACAATGTTAACACCATGCAAAGGAAAATCAAAGAACACGTGAGCAAGCACAAGAGCCAAACAATAAATGCTTGTGCAATACAAACGAAGTGCGGGATGGAGGTAGTGGTGCAAGCATCTCCTCGATGTTGAGCTCACCAATAGCCCACTCCTCATCTAGCCAGCCTTAGGTCTTGCACCACTCATACGCCCTCAGGTACCAGGTAGGATAGCCCCTTTAGATTAGATCCTACCTGCTTGAGCACAACCTCCTAAACATTCACGCTAGAGGAGAATACCTCTAAGGCGATATGAGTCAAGGCTAGAGCATCATTCTCGTCATGTAGACCTTGCTCGTCAACTCTAAATCTGACAACAAGCATGCGTAGTTAGCAAACTTAGCATGAGCTAATAGCAAGAACACACTACGAAAGCCATAAGAGTACCTACCCTCCCACGCAATAGATTGTTCTGGGTGGGTTCTGGAACAAAGTGTGCACGTGCAGAGCAACAAAGAGGGTGTTTCTCTTGTTGTAACAACTAAACTCTAGCATTTTCCAAATCCTGGATAAAGATTGAGTGCCCTTGGGGCCTCTGCCCGAATCACCTGCTTCGTCATCATCAGTAGTGGGCTCATTGGACATGAACCTCAAAATGTCCCAATTAGCCCCAAGCAACAATGTCTACGTGATGACGTTGGCAGCCTCTGCCACTAAGTGTGACCACATCATCATACTAAAGTGCTACAATAGGAACTCCAAAAACTTGCATGCCCCTGACCGAAACCACACTACTTGATGACCTACCCACATATCTGGTGCAAGTGTGTTTGAAATAGGCTCGCTCATGCAGCAAAGAATGCCCATGAGCTTCACGACGACTTGGATGGGCTTCAACAGCACTTTGCAATTGCAAAGCAACAAAACAAAGTATTAGTATACACATTAGATGCAAATTTTGACAAAAATATATTAAAACTTACACTTAGCAAAATTAGCATAACATCGCATCTACTAACAAAATATATCTTAGGGTCCCCCAAAGCCCCACAGGTGTAAGATGCCAACAAATACATTTGACACGCATAGTACTCGCTAGGGTACAGCAAGTTTTGCATAGCATTAACGTCTCATTTCAGATGTTCGCATGCTTAGCATTGCCATAATTTGCATGCTTTAGCAATTTAGCATTGTTACGGTTTGCAAGTTTAGCACTTTTTCAGGTTTAGCATTGTTGGCATTGTTGCATTAGGGTCCCCCAAAGCCCCACAGGTGTAAGATGCCAACAAATACATTTGACGCGCATAGTACTCGCTAGGGTACAGCAAGTTTTGCATAGCATTAACGTCTCATTTCAGATGTTCGCATGCTTAGCATTGCCATAATTTGCATGCTTTAGCAATTTAGCATTGTTACGGTTTGCAAGTTTAGCACTTTTTCAGGTTTAGCATTGTTGGCATTGTTGCATTATGCAAGTTTAGCACCAAGTGCAATGTATAAAATTTTTCAAATTTTTTCCAACTTCGAGCAACGTAGTCCAAAAAGTAGCAAATTTTTTCTGACTCTGGATCACCTTGACTACGTTGTGGAAAACTGGGGAGCGTAGTCTTAGACTACCGAAAATTCTAACTCCCAACTATGGTCCTATAGAGCATAGTCACACCAAAAAAAAAACTAACTGTTGGACAAGTCATTTTGACGAACAATTGGCATCAACTGCGCCTCCAAGGTAGGAGCGTAGTCCTAGCCCTGGCCTGTGAGAACCGAGGTTTGGCCACCACCCCAACATTCTCTCCATCACCTAGCGCCCCGCCACAACACTGTGCACTGCCTCTTTTGCCCACCATGCCCTGCATCCTCCACTACCACGAGGAGAAGCACACGTTGAGCACCCACCGTGGACAGTTCCTAGTTTAACGTCATTTCAAACAGTTTGTCTCATTCGTTCTAGTTGTTGAGTTGTCTTTTGATCTTTTGTAACTTAATGTGTGGGGCTAGGTGTATGGGTATGATTTTATATTCACCTTCCCCTTCATTGGTGATATCAAAGGGTAGTTCTAACCAAGAAACATCAGCAGTAATGGCTCCTATGTGTGTGTCTTCTTGTGTTTCTTCAGTGCTAGTTGGATTGTGTGTCAACGTTGGGTTCACGTTTTGATGTATGTTCATGGTTTCTTGTTTAGGCTTAACGAACTCAATTTCCGACCCTTGACCTACCTCAAGGTATGAGAAAGTGATCGATGTTGTTGTATCCCCACGTATGATGATCTCACCTCCCTCGTAAGGTAGGTGGATCTCCTGATGGATTGGTGAAGATACAGCTTTAAGTTGAGCTAGCCAAGGACATCCTAGGATCAAATTAAACCCTGGCATTTCATCAACCACTATGAATTCAGCCGATGTAGGGAATTGGTCACCTGCTATGAAATCTAAGGTAACCATGTCTTTCACTCCCACACGGGAACCACTGAAAGATCTCAAGAAAGAGGTTGTTGTGGGCTGTACTTGTTCAGTGAGTCCCAATTTTTCGATGACAGAAAAAGGTATTACATTTGTTGCCGCACCATCGTCGACATGCACCCTACGTATTTTGAAATGATCAACCTGTATTGTTATGAACATAGGGGCCGTAGTGATGTTCTTAATGCGGAACTCTAAGGATGTGGTCTTCGATTCCTGAAATTGTGGAGATAATACTGCATAAATGGATGGTTCATCTGCAGGAAGATCCTCACTAACAGGAATTGAAATTAGCATCCGTATGAGAGCCTCTAGATGTACTGGTGAAGTCATTACTAGGTCATACAAACTTAAAGAAGTATTCTTATTTTAAGATTTGTGTGACCTGGGTCAACGCATTTGCTAGGTCTTTACCGTTTGGGACATTCTTATCCGTAGAGATTTGGTCCATTTGACCCAGCATTCATATTTCTCATGGAGGGGTTTTTACGTTAGTAGTTGAGGATGCTGAGTTTGGGATATGACTCGCGACTTCATCTTTGTTTTGGTGACTTGTACTAGGCTCATTAATGGACGGACTCATGGGGATGGTGTTTAGCAGTGTAGGCTTTGGCAGTCCTAATTCGTGTCCATGATTTTCTCTCTCCATACGCTCGCTTTTTTCTTTTTCCAAGTGCTCTATTACTAGTCTATCGGCAAGACGTTCTCGCAAAGGTCGTCGAGAAGTGGAGGTGGGTTGTGTGCCAAGGTGTTTTGGCACCTGGACCACAAAGGGAATAGGTCGGTTTTCAGATGGTATGTTTGTTGTGGTGGCAACCGAAAGAGGTATGCGAATGATGAATGGTTTTGATGGTGTGGGGGATGTGTGCATGGTAAAAAGGGTTTGAGGCTATATTGAGGTAGGTGTGTTTTCTGAATGCCCGCAAATCACAAAAGGTTTTCGAGGAACGTCTTGTCTGTCTTCCACATGGACAGTATTAATCACATATGGGGCATCGTTGGTTTTGGTATTGAGAGGATCCTTGTAAACCCCTATGGATTGGTTTTGAGGCTTTACCGGGTTTGTCTCATCGAACACTACTTCACCCCCATCTATCATGCGTTGTATGTCTTGTTTCAACGCAAAGCAGTAATCAGTCCCATGACCACACCGTTGGTGATATTCATAAAACCTATCCAACCTAAAACCTTTTGGAATGGAAGGTTCCTTGGCTGTTGCTAAAGCTGGATTTTTGACCAATTCGCAAAAGCGATCATGTCTTTGCGAGGCCACAGGAGACATTTGTTTGTGTTGAATTAGCCCAGCCTTTAGAAGTTGATCAAGAAGTTGTGAAGGCTTCATGGGCAATGTTATGTATTGAGCAGGGTCTTTTCTTTCAAAGGTACGAGCATGACCTGTGTTGTTGTTTCTATTTGAGGAATTTCCAAGTATATGAGTGGGTGTGGTTCTTTCATAGTTGTTTGGGATAGCAGGTTGTTTTCCTTCAACCACTGCTGCTACCGTTGTTTTGGATTTATCTTTTCTCGTGTATTGGCTCCTAAAGGTTGAGTAGGCTGGGTCATTACTTGTTTGTGCCACTTCTTCTATGTCTTTAATTTGTACGAATGCTTAGCTCAATGTGCGGGCTTTCAGGTAGTAAAGTGCTTAATTCTTAGCTTAATTTTTGTCTAAAAGTGCTAGGCCAAAATGAGTGGTGTTTTACCCAGTCCATTCACGTTTATCATGGAATCTTCCCAAGCCAACCCAGTAACACTACCGATTGCTGACTTTGGGGCCAAAGCTTCAAACCCTGTGACTGCTACAGAATCCATAACCGTTATTGAACACATAAATCCTCAAGGCCCTACATGCCAATCCCTGAGGCTACAGGGCAAAGGCCCTATTCATGCGACTCTTACACCCGAACAGTATAATTTTATCTGTGTTAAAATCCAAGCCAACCTACCCATTGATTGTGTAGAGAGGGAAGCTAAGCGAGAATATGAATTCATCCACAAAGGAGGATGTGAGTTTATCCCTTCTGCATTTGACATAATCCCACTGTCTGAAAACCATCATAAACTCATATCCCAGCTTCTTATGGCTAGAAGTCAAGCCTTACAACTACCTCCCATAGAGCCTCAAGATGAAGAGGATGACTTTGCAGCCCAATCT
>MNCI01007030.1:69159-100939 GCA_015680685.1 Gnetum montanum | reverse complement strand
GCAATTTTGAGCTGAAATCTAGAATTTCTGAAGGCTGGGACCCATTNTGCTGGGGACCTTAGTGAAGGTCATGGGGGGTCCTTGTGCTCGATTTCGGCCTGTTTTGACTCAATTTCGGGGCTCCAAAAGTTGGTGATGTTGATCCTTACGCTGTGCAGCGTCTGAAAAGGTAACCAAAGTGTACTTAGCCAAAACCAAACATTTTGAACCTGAAACTTTTGATTCTGGATGCTGGAAGTTGGTGCAGTCACTTGTGGGCCCCGATGGGACCTTGCCTGTTGAATCATGGGCCATCGGGGCTGTTTCGGAGGCCTCCAAGTTTGGTCATGCTGTACTCATGTTGGGCAGTAGCATGACTTAGCTTGATTCTTGTCTAAAAGTGCTAGGCCAAAATTAGTGGTGTTTCATACGCATTTACATAGACTTCCAGAACCTAAACAAAGCAACCATTAAAGATGATTTCCCATTGCCTAGTATTGATCAACTAGTCGATACTACGGCTGGTCATGCCTTGTTATTCTTTATGGATGGGTTCTCGAGCTACAACCAGATTCGGATCAACCCAAAGCACCAACTCAACACAACCTTTATGACCCCTTGGGGTACGTTTTGTTACACCATGATGCCTTTTGGACTTAAAAACGCAGGAGCAACTTATCAGCGTGCAATGACTTACATCTTCAACAATTACATGTTAGGTTTGCTCAATGATTACGTTGACGACATTGCAGTCGACTTAGACCTAGTCCAAAGCGGCACACAACCATGCAGATGACTTAGACCTAGTACTTAAACATTGTCTGAAACAAGATCTTAGGTTAAAACCCAAGAAATGTGTTTTTGATGTCAAAACAAGCCGGATGCTCAATTTCGTAGTATCTAAGGCAGGCATACGCGTAGACCCCAATAAGGTTAAGGCCATAATCAACTCAGCACCACTAGCTAACCCTAAAGAGCTACCAGGGTTACAAGGTAGATTGCAATTTATACGCAGGTTTATCGCAAGGTTGACTGACAAGTTGCAACCAATGCAACATTTGCTCAAAAAGGGGATCCACTTTGAGTGGATAGTTCAATGCCAAGAGACATTTGACAACCTTAAACAGAAGCTAGCTCAACTTTCAACGGTCTACCCTCCACAAGGAGATAAACCCTTCTACAGCTACCTTGCTACTTTTGACACATCCATCGCCTCTCTACTTTGCCAAAAGCAAGATGATGACACAAAGGTCCCGATATACTACTTAAGCCATGCATTGGTTGCCCACAAAGCAAAATATAATGATGTGGAAAAGAATTTCCTTGTCTTGGATTTGCACTCAAGAAATGGAGGCACTATCTTTTCCACAGTCAAGTCATCATCATCTACAAGAGTAATGTACTCCGAGCGATTACAACGAATATCTATGAGAGCAGTCATATTGCACATTGGAAAGCAATAATAGCAAAGTTTGACCTACATTATGTTGCACAAGCCTCAACGAAATGTCAAGCTATAGCTGCACAACTCATGGCTTCGCCCATCAATGATCAAGCAACAATTGATCCGTAATTCCCAGATGAGCATGTCAATAGCATCAACCAAGTGCCTAACAACTTTGAGGCACTCTTGCACTTCAACAGTGCTTCGACCTCTCAAGGGGGTAGCACTGCTGCCATTATCACATTCCCCTCCGGGGAGATCCGACCCTTCACGCATCATTTTGCATTTTCTTGTACTAACAATGTGGCGGAGCATGAAGGTCTCCTCAAAGGTATCCTAGCAACTCACAACTTAGGAATCCAAAACATAGCAATCCGAGGCAACTCAGATCCGGTGATCAACCAAGTTACAGAGGTCTACGCTTGTAAAGCCCAACATCTCATGTTGTATGGTTGTTTTTTTGTACTATCTAAATTGTGTTTGTAGGATGAAGCCCCAGTTCGTCGTGCAAAGACGCATCTCATTGCAACGGCAAGTGACCACATCACTCTAATGTGCATGATCATGCTAGCCAAGCTACTCAAGAGTGCACATCCCTATTTCCCCGCTATAGCCTACTTGCATTTACCCGTTTTTACCTTGCATTCGCTTGCCTTCCCTGCATTACCAAGCTTGCAAACCCCTCCAATGCAGATGGCACCTTCTTTAAGTCAACCGTAGAACCCATGGCAAACATAACGCAACTCGTCTTGTGGGGAGCCTCTATAAGCTGGTCAAAGTCCAAGCGGATGTAATGCAACTCATCCCAGGGAGGAAACACCTATCTTGCAAACACAACACAATTGCATCAAAGCAAAGCCCATTAGGTGGCATGCAGTCCACCTGATGGAAAGCATCTCGCAACTAGCATACAACAATGTGCAAAACCCAAAGTAGGTTCGGCTAGCAACCAAAAAAAAATAGGGCAAAACAGGTCCCCAAGCAAAATTAGCAAAGCTACAATTTCACAACTGATCCAACCCTGAATCCCTGTTGACTCTCTCATAAGCACTTCGACAAGAGGTCACAATTTCAGGGGCAAGCCATTATGGTGCCATGGATGCTAACCCTCTCACAAGCATTCTGATGAGAGGTCACTATTTTGATGGCAAGCCACCTTGGTGCCTTGATCCCCGTCAACCGTGCTAACTACGCATCTTGCAACATGACATCCTGTTTGCATGTTACCTCCCCCACCATCCTTAGCGCATTACCTACACCCTTTACCTCCAGCATACCACAACCCTTAGCACTCTTAAGCATGGTGTAACAACATCCGATCAGGTACTGATGAGCGATGTTGGTGTCATGCCTATTGTGGTGTTTTACAGTTTTTTGTTGATGTCTCTCAGGCCACTCATCCAAACGCCAACAAAGAGGGACCAATGAAACACCACCAAATTTGGGCCACCGTGTCTCAATTGCAAATTTGTCTAAGTGTCAACACAAGGCAAATTTTTCTAAGTGTTGGGCCTACGCTCTTCATTGTTGGGACTACACTCCAGAGCGTAGTCAGCATAGTCTACAACAGAAGTCCAGATTTGCAAGATTTTCCTAATTGTCAACAGCAACTGCAAATTTTTCTAAGTGCCGAGACTACGCTCTCCACTGCCAAAACTACGCTCCCAAGTGTAGTCAGCGTAATCAGCACACAAATTGCCAATTTTGCAAATTTTCCTCAGTGTCAAGCCAAAAGCTGTCAAGCTTACTTGACATGGAAAAAACAGTTTGGCAAATTTTTAAACTGCTGGACTACGCTCCCTACTACGCTCTAAAAAATAGTTAACGCAGTCAACACTAAAGCTCAAGTTCTACAAAATTTGTCTCACTATTGAAACTACACTCCAAAGCGTAGTCAGCGTAGTCTACCAGAATTGCCTCAAGAAGCCTCCAAAATTCAACACTAGCCTTCATCTTAGCTCCAACACTCCTCTGGCAAGCAAGATCAGCAACTTGCATTTCCTTTGCAACCCCCATTTATCCCAAAATTGTACCTATGCTCAACACCACTCAAGAGAGTGGATAGCGTAGTCTCGAACGTAGTCTCCAAACTTGCATTGTTTTGCATTGTTTTGCATTGTTTTCAGGTACATTGCGGTCTTCTCGACACTTGCACATGCAATTAGGTAGCATAGTCACAATCTGGCAGTCTCGCAAGGTCCACTAAAGCACAACAGAGCGAAACACCATTTGCTTCAATGGAGAGCGCAGTTGGATGTAGCATAGTCCCAACTACCCCATTGCCACATGGTGCCCAATCCATAATTCATGGCAACCCTAACCCTATAAATACCCCAACACTCAATGCTTTAGGGGTTGGAAAATTTGAAGAACAACTAGCATTTTAGCATTTTCATTGACAAACTCATTGGAGCATCATGGCAAGAGTAGTTCGAGGCGAGAATCAATACACTGGCAGGCACCTTTGCACACCAATGTAGATCACTGTAGCCCATGAGACACCGCAACAGCTAACCTGGCAGGCCCAAACTTTACGGTGAATGTTATTTTTTGCAGCCCAGACGCCCTAAGACTGTGACTACGCTGCCTACTGCACCTATTTGTACACCACATGCCTCCTCACCCTTCTTGTAGTTAACTACACTCTCCCCATTTGGGGTGGTGCCACTTTCTCTCTTGCTCTCTCCCTGCACATTTTTCAGCATTTTTATTCATATTCTGGCATTTACTCACATTTTTTCGCTATTTTTGCATATAACCGCACATTGACACCTCTGTTTTCAAGGAAAACCCTTAACTACGCTCACCCCTATTGACATCATAGACGCTACAAACATCGTGCAAGCACTTAACAACATTTCAGCATTGCATCTCGTAAGTCCCAATCCGATCAACAAGACCGTTCTGGGCACCCCATCTTCGCCTCCAACAGGCCCTCATGCGGACACGAGGTCAAGCAGTGCACACCATGAACCTCTTGGTGTACCGTTCTAGTCACTGACGTTTTCGATCACTACAAATTCCACTTCTAATTCCTCCATTAAGGGTCCAATTGTGTGTGTGGCCTCAAGTTCCTAATGTGGTTGATGCTCCTATCTTTATTCTCACCCACCCCAATGCATTATCCTTTGTTATGAAGGTTCTCCCACTTGTGGACTTCTTCTAGGCACCATTTGTAATCACATAGACGATCATTCATTAGCCTTTGGTTACTCAGGTTTGAGCATTGTTACCTTCAATTATCTTTAAATTAGCCTATTTCACAAAAAAATTAGTGTTATCACTCCTATGTGATTGCAATATATTGATTTTGAGGTTCTAAGGCAGCTATTTTAGTATTAAATTTTTAATATTTTAGCCATTTTTATTATTGCTACCTTAAGCATTTAAAACTTTAGATTTTTAAAGTATTAGGAATCATGGATTTCTCTCCCCTACGACGTAGCACATGGCTCCATTAGCACACAAGTTTTTAAATGGTGAAAATCGAGTTGATGGTCCACTAGATATCACTAATGGAAGCTCTAGACTCTTAGAACAACAAAAACTCCCTTCTTGTCTGAGCGAAAACGGCAAAATTTGGCTAAACCCCTATGCATATATATACTATTTTTATACTGCATCGATGTTGATGTGTCGACAAAGCTTCATCATGAAGGGCTCTACATCAACGCAGCCAATGTTGAAAATTTTCTTTGTTATTTCTAGGCCAATTTTACAAATTTTGGAGTAAATAGGGGATCGAATGAGAGCCATAGGAAGGGTCTAGACACAAGGATAGTGTGATAAGGCTCAATTGGAACTTCATGAAATTGGTGAAGCATAAATAATGTGAATAGGGATTACGAAATGAGAGGTCGATAAGAAGATGAGTCAAAAATGTTGATGCATTCAAACTTTGAGTTGTTTTTTGATAAGTCTGACATGTGGAGGTGGTGCATAGACTAGATTTCCAAAAGTTACAAAGTAGATGCTCCCCAAAGTAGGCTCCAATCCTTTAAACCCTTGTACAACAACCTCACAAAGTGTCCATAGGCACATTGGAGATCAAATGTCGATTAAGTCGATATGCCACACCCATACAACTATTGCTATCAAGGATCCTACACTATACTAAACAAAACCATTAGGTAAATAATCATATGCAACAATGAGGTGAATAATGGAACAAGAACAAGAAGGGATTGCAGAGATTAGGGCATGAGATGCTTAACCATGTCCACAATAGATCCTTGTGTCAATTGTGATTAAGATGACAATAACATCACATTGCACAATCCTAAACTTACAACCATGAGACCAACCACAACCACATAGAAATATCATCACTCAACAAAAGAAAAGCGAGGAAGCAATTGCTAATTAATTAATTACTTAAACATTTAGTTTGAGGAACACTAACCATCAGTTAGAGGGGTGCCTTCAGGCATGGGTAACATGTCTTTCTAGCCCCATAGCAATGCTAATCCCACTAGAGGTGTACCTTTAGGCATGTGTAACATGTCTTTCCAATCACATGATGAAACTAATCCAACAAACCTTGAGATTTCTGAAAGTAGCCTAACTTCAAGCATGGGTAACATGTCTTTTCAGTGGCATGGTAAGGCAACACTTATTTGAGAATATGCTTCTATCAAAATTAAAGCATAAGTAATGATATACACACATGGAGTAGTAAGACCTATAGAGAAAGTACAAAGAATTAGCAAGTCCCCTTGATGCTACACCCTTTTCCATTCCCTCTTAGCTTTTACCCTTTTCTCAAGGCATAAAGATCATGAGTTAATTTTAGTTTTAAGGTGTGAATAATTGTATTGCTTTCGTGATGAAGATCTCTTATTCATAGAAACTGGAGGGATGGATAATGTGGTCTCATTGCTTTACAACCCAATCATCTTGATAGCAAAGAACATTAACAAAATAACAAAGTTGGCATTCTACACAAAAGGCAGCATTTTTTATTAACAAAGACATAGGACTTAAAACATAAAATGCAAGATATAAAAAATACTCAAATGGAAGGCAAAATTCATAAGAAAAGAAAAATTAAAAAAAAAGGAAAATTGATGAGAAACAAAAAATTAAAAGAACGTTTTAAAACAAAATGGTATAAAAGCCTCTAATCATGGTATGTTAGTGAATATGTTGTTTTGAACATGCCTCTCTTTGCAAATGATGTGGCCTTCATTGCAAAATCAGCTATAGAATTAAATTATATGCTTCAAATTCTCCATGACTACTGCAACCATTCTGGTATGAAAGCTAATATTGATAAGACTAAAATTCTAGTTTGTGGTCCTAGAAATAGAAATTACACTTTTTTCCTTGGAGAAAAAAGACTTGATATATGTGAATCTTATAAATATTTGGGAGTTGAATATGCCAATAATTATAGTTGGAATACCCTTATTACATAAAGGGTTTCAAGTGGCATGCAAGCTCTATTTGCTCTAAAAAATAATTGTAGCAAGAAACAAATTTTGGCATGGGAGATTTGAAAGGATTGAGATAGATTGAGAGCATTGAGATAGATCATGGAATGGAGAATAAGAAAATAAAAAAGCAACCAAACATCAGATTCCATGATAGATCAAGAATGCACAAGAAACAAAGCATTAATCCACACCCCCAACCAAACCAAGGTAAGCGGTGATGCACTGCATTCTATTAGCATAGCTTCATATTTATACATGGAGCCTCTCAACCATATTCCCAAATTAGCTTTTGACTAATCCCTTGATTTTAGGAATTCTTCCTCATTACCTCTCATACACATCCTATTATTTGTGGGATTGCTCTCATACGTACCTTGAATAGGTACATGTTAATATTATCATCCTTTTAATTTAATATTTGCCACATATTCAATGTTGGCATTATCCTCACAAGATCAGAAGAAAACTTTTTCACAGTCCCATCCAACCTAGATTATTACATGGGTGTGTTGCTTGGAGACCTTCTCTTTCCACACATAATTGGAAAAAATTAAAACATGTTCAAAAACAGTTTCTTGTATGTGAATTTCAAGTGAAAATGCAAACTTCTTATGATATCTTACTTTTAGAAGCAGATTTGCTTCCTCTTGAAGTTGAAGCCCTTTGTCAATTTATTGCTTATACTCAAAAGTTAAGTCACATGGAGGAAATTAATTATGCTAAGGAGATAATGAACACTACACAAGAAAATGGATGGTTGCAACAAGAAAAATTATGGCTTCAATCATGGAATATTGTAATAGAGGATCTTCCTTTAAACAAAAGGCTCTTCCAAAAAACTATAAAAGAAAAAGTCTTGGCTAAAGTTTGGTTGAACACATTAGGAAAAAAGCAATTTTATTTATATTCTATTAGAGGAGGTTTGTTATCTAGTATTCAAAAGTATCTATTCTTAGCTATTCCTATTTATTTAAGAAATCAAATTGCTAGAGCAAAAATCAGCTCTCATCATCTCCTTATTGAGACAAGTCATTCGATCAATTTACCAAGAGAAGAGCATATTTGTAGACTGTGCAAACAAAGTATAGAAGACAAAGAACATATTTTTTTATTTTGCCCATCTTTGGCTCACATTGGATTGAATTATACTATTAATTGTAATCTGTTGATTGTTTTTTTTTTTAAATTGACCCTATCTACTTAGGGCATTACATCAATGATGTTTTCAACTTTCTTCAAAAATATGTTGAGGCTTTGTAACTGTCCAACAAATCCTTTGTGATTCCCTACACATAATAAAAATTTACAGTTTCCAGTTTCCATAAAAGCAACCTTCACAAGATAACATACCATATTGGTACCTCCCCCACAACTAAGGTCAAGAGAAGATATATGAAATATAGAACAGGCTTGCCCATGTGTAGACGTGGTATTGGAGTGCATGGCTACATGAAATCATTGAATGGTTTCACCTGTTGCTTGTTGACCAAAATCAGCTACTGCATACAACCAAGATGGTAGATTTGCATTGCACCTAATTGAAAAGTGGAGTGGATAATGTCGGGTCCTTGCCAAAATGTTTGAAACTTTGATCGTTGAGGTGCATGTGTGGGGTTCCAGTAAAGGACTTTGTCTACTAGTTGAAATTATAGTCATCAGATCTTAGCATCATGTCATTACTTGTTGTATGCCTTGTGCACTTCGTTCATCATGAGGGGTAGTCTTCAATTCTCATCTAGCATGTTGAGGTTCATAAGTCATTCTTTTTGTGCTAGACTTATATTGAGGTCAAGCTCACAAGTGGTGTTGAGTGTGTGTAACTCTGCTTGAATGGAAAGTTTTGGTAGCTTACCGTACACCAACTCATACGGGGAGTAGCCTATAGGGAATTTCCAAGTAAAGCAGTAGGCCTATAAGGCATCGTTGAGTTTTGTGTTTCAATCTCTCCTATATCTACTAATAATCCTAATAAGGATCTCTGTGATTTCCCTATTCGTTACCTTAGTTTAACTATGCCTTGGGGGTGATATGGTGTTGTTAGTTTATGTTCCACACCCAAGCATCTCATCAACTTCTTAAAAGTAGCACCTATAAAATTTGTGCCCTTGTCAGAAATAAGTACCCTAAGTACACCAAATCTGTTTACCACCTATTGTTAAGGTCAATTATGTTACCACCTGTTAAGTTATCATTGGAGGCTTTTAAGGTGTTTGAAGCAAGCACCAAGAAATTATAGGCGGACTATATGACCCTGATGCATATAGCCAGCCAAATTTTAATACCCTAGAGAGGTACGCCAATTGGTAATTTGCTGGTTTGTGAAACCAAATAATGACAGGTGATGTAATGAAATAATTTGAAACTGAGACTGAATATATTTAATTATGTCCACTTAGACCCTGATCTGTTAGACTACAACAGTTTCAGAACTCCTTTTATAGAATTTATCCATAACTCAGCATTGTCCAATGGAATTGAACTTGTAACTTGGGGTTTCCATGTCAATAATTTACCAATAGGGTAACGCCTTATTATTATACTATAAATCTTATAGCTCATTATTATACTGTAAATCTTATAGCTATAACTATTATTAGAGACCATAGTATGCATCAATGGGACATCCTTATACTGGAATGTTGAAATTTTGGCTGTTGTATTATCTTGCTTTGTGAATTACAAGAATTTCTGTAATACAATAACCCTACATAACCAACATAAAGTGTAACTTCCAAATGTAATCATAGTAACCTATCCATTTTCCATTTAACATAAAACATATTTGATTGATAGTTAACAAAAATCCTTGTATTGATTTTTAAAACCTACCTGCCATTAACAAATAGAAATTTCAAAAAGGCATTGATGAATAAAATAATAATGTTCAATTCACGTCAGTTATAAAATAACCAGGAAAACTTGCACCATTTGAAATGCAGCTCTGAAAGCATGGACTTCAAAGTTGTCCACCGCATTTTCTGTGCTGAGTTTTCGCCATCTTTCTGCACTCTAATAACAAAGAACTGAATCAAATGCATGATATCAAGTGCAATGAAGTTTAAATAGATTTACTCAGTATCATTCTTTTACAGCATGTCATGCTTAAACTTGAAACAATATCAATACCAGATATTAAAAAGCAAAATAGCACTAAAGAGTATTTTGAAGTCAGATACAAATGATAGTACGCACTAACTGATAAACTCCCTGGAAGAACAAGGATTTTATAACAGGATGGGCTTTTTTCTTGTTTTAAATTTCATAACAGTAGAAAACACATATTTCCAAAGCAAACATTTGATATGAGGAAAAGGATTCATTGGTAAAAAGCAACATTGATATTTAATAAATTTTAAAATGCAGAATTCAGAGCTTGGAAAATACCTGGCAGGCTAGATCATGGCCACTCTTTCCAAGATGTATGTTTAAACTCTTAACACCACTACTTAAAGGAAAGCCACAAGAATCAACATTTTTTCCCTTGCTTGGCATGGATAAGAGGTTGTAGCAACAACCTATATTGACGACTGCTTTTACTTCTTCACTTTCCAAAAATGCTCTGTCATGCAAATATGCATATTTTGTACACGGAAAGAAACATCCGTATACTTAATTAAGGTAACAAGTAATCTAACAAGCCTGCGTGATTTATTAAATTCATATAATATATTGCCACAAACCTTAGCATTGTCACTGATAGGTCTCCACAAGCATGAAGACCTGCAAGAACTAAGCAACTTGATAGATTTGTTCTATGATCTGATTTATCTTCTTGAAAGTATTCTTCTGAAATATCTGTAGATGCACATGCTTTTTGTGCATTCAGCTCAGAATTAGCTGAATTCGTAAAATTTGTTGAGCATAGCACTTTGGTCAGCCTAGTTAATGAATTAGTATGAAGAATTTTACAAGTCACGGTCTGAGGCATATTTACATCATGATGATCTGTAATGTGAACAACATAATCTCATAATAAATTTTGCATTTATGCTTTAGAAAAAGAAAAAATTATTGGAATCAATCAGTTTATGATTTCTCACCTGGATGTGTCTGTAATATTTTTGATTTATAGTGTTTCTTGATTCTTTCTGCCCTTTGACTCGTAACAGATCCATGATGGGAAGATGCATCCAGAGCAATAACAGAAAACCCATACTTGAATGACAAAACCTGTGTAAGATAGCCCTGGCAATTCAAATATAGGTTAGCCTTAGTGCTAGCAGTTGAAGGAGAAGCGGTAATGTTATCCACTCACGTCAAAGCTCAGGTGGCAGCACAGGAACCGAAATCACAAATTACTAGAATTCATGTTCAATTAAATGGTAATGCTTGATCTATCCAAGATACCTGACCAGCTCCCACATCAACAATAGCAGTTGCCCCAACTTTATTTACGATTTTTTGGATAACAGCTGCAAGAACTTCTACCTACATCATAAAGGAATGAAAAACAGTAAGTACGGGTTGCAGACTGCAAAAGATCATAAGTGTCCGATCAAAAGTTTATGAAAGCACATACCTCATGTTTTTTCTTGAAGTTCATGCCTTGGGTTAAAACTTTGTCCAGGGATGACACATCTAAACCAGCAAAATGCTGCAACATAATTATAACGTATAATCATAAATATGTGATGCAACTGCATAAGCAAATAACTTCGAACAGCTGTATTTCTTTAAATTGGAGTAGAATACAATTTTAGCAACGTGCATAGAAAAAAATTTGTTAACGTTTTTTATATCACTCCTGCTTCAGGACAAATTTGAGTGCAACAGACATCTATTTACATTCAGATAAATAAATAAATATTAAATTCAAACATATACTATGGATATATGCCAATACATCTGTAAGTTTATCTTTTGCAAAAAATAACATTGTTCTCGTGCCATGGCCTTTAAATGCATCTCGGAAGAAATGGGTAAATTTGGAGAAAGAATTGTAAAATTTTATTTTATATTTGTTTTGTGTGCATCTTATCCTTCTAAGGATATGAACAATTATTAAAATTTATTCTGTGCATGGCTAACTGATGAAGCTCAAAAACTAAAATTTAGCTGCGAAACAAAAGACCAGATAATAACCAAGCTTCTATAAAGCTAAAAGTTTAACATCACTTTTCAATGTTATGAAAACAGTAGAAGAAATACCTTTTCCGAAGTTATCCTTGCATCTCTACGAAGAGAAAGCGAATGCGCTGTTTCTACGAACTCCTTTAATGATGTTGGCCAATTATCCTGTAAAATTAAAATAGCTATTTGAACTAGAATACTCCTTTGAAGTTATCTCTATGTAAGCATTAAAAAACAAAAAACCAGAATAAAAAACAATTTTCGGCCTCAACGAGCATTAATGCCTTTAAAACGTAACCATGATATTTACTTGCAAAACATTTGAGCACGTAATCGATTCACTACAGCAAAAAGACAACAATAATAATAGAAATTATAATATATTGTTGGGAATAAAAACAAATAAATCATCCATTGAAACAAAACCTAACGACTAACGTGCCTTTGTAATACCGGAGGGCAACAGTAACAGAGTTTCGACGCTCTCTTTGCGAAGGCAATCCATCCATTGCGGATCCAGAGCCTCCCAGAGCCTGTCCTACAAGACGACGCAATAACACACTCAGCATTGTTCAATCTCCATCAACATTTGCTAATCTACTTTCGTTCTATCCATGGTTCATATGCAGTTACTCGTCGTTTTTCAAACACAGGAATTGCACACCTGAAAGAAATCGACGACATGCGAGCGCCACAGGGATTGGTGCTGCTCCAAAAACGAAACGATTGCTGCAATCCATTGCAGTGTCAGCTCTTTCGTCTCGCAACTCAACGCCATCATGCAATGCCACCGCTCGCTCGCTCGGTGGCTGCTGGTTGTTCTGTTTCAACTTTCAACTTTCAAGTTTCAACCTACGCACGCAAAATTACGGTCTCGCAGGGGGCAAAATTAAGACAGATATTCTCACCATGATGAGATGAGATGAGATGCGATGCGATGAGAGGAAACGAAATGAGAGCGTATGCCTCTTTCTCAGCACAAAGTGACTTGCAATGCCATGCCATGCCATGCCATGCCAGGAGGAGGCCTGGCAATAGAGTTCGGCTTCAGATGTATCCCAGCCTTGCCTCTGTCTCTCTTCCGTGACGGTATAAACGGCATCTCACAATCCGGGAATTTCTTTGTTCTCGTTGGGAAAAAACCTCTTTTTGTTTTTTTTCATTTAATAATCGAGAGTTTCGAAGATGCTATCAAAATGAAACTCGCATTAATCTAAGCTAGGTTTTAGAAGGAACAAAATATTTGAAATAGAACGGCTAAGCCATAAATAAAAGATTAGCCTAAGTGTAAAAACTAAAGATAAGTGAATGTAAACGGTGGTATCTAATTTTTTTAAGGGTAATGCTATTTAATATACCTTGAACAACGCTTTCAAATAGTGTACTAAGGTTGAACATTAAAATATAATAATAAGTAACGCATGGGATAATAGAAAGGGCCATGTTCCAAGTTATTGAGTTATAAAGTTCTAATTTGACTATATGCCTTGGGATTAAATATTGTTTAAAGAAAAGTTTTGACATTTTCTTAGTCTATTTATTAATTTATTCATTCAATTGAAGAGAATAATTCTAAATTCAAAAAAATCAACCATTATTTTAATTAAGACATAAGTTGCAAGATTAGCAATGTTCAACTCCAAAACCAAGGAATGATAATTAAAAAAAATACAAGCACACTATATTATTAGTCATTGTAGATTATAAATTCTAGAAAAGCCCAATGGTTTTGGGGATACCATTTCAAGTTTTCATCCTTACATTCAATCCTCAAGAAACCTTTCCTTGAGGTAGAAAAAGTATCAGGTTTTGTGTCATTCAAAAAATCCTTCATGAGTTTTCACATATCACTAAAGGCTTCCTTATAAAAAGAAGAAGATAACTTTTTTCAAAGAAAAATGTAGACAATAGTAAGAAACAATAAACAAGTTTTGATGAATCATGGTTTGTTAGGTGCTGATATCGGACCCTTGACATCGAACCCTTGACGTCGAACCCTTGACATCGGACCCATGATATTGGATCTACGATATTGGGTACACGATATCGTGGTCTGGCCAACGATATCAGATACACAATATCGTGACTCCTGTGTAAGCCTATAAATACACATTTGGGTGCACAGGAAGAGAGGGTTAGGGGAATAAGTTAGTGTTAGAGTAGAGTCTTTTTGTCATTTTTCAGTTCATTTCAACCCTTTCCCCAGTGCATGCCCGCAGTGTGACGATTGTAATTGTATGGAACCTTTATTCGAGTGTGACATACTTCGACATGCACATGACCAGCAATAAAGATCAAGATTACTTCATCATTGCAACATTCACTTAGTTTTAATTGCTTACTGTTATTGTTATTTATTGCTTTCTTAATTAATTTTTCTCTACCTTCATTTCCTATCNATCTAGGAGCACTTAAGTAATATACGCTTGGTAATCCCAGAGGTAGTACATGAGGTCCAAGATGTGTACGGATGATTAAGGACGGATACTCATTGCACTTAGGCTAGCTTAGATTCTCTTCTCTCATTCCCTCTTAGCTTAAAACAAAGTTATTTTCCATTGCCTCTAGGAGTAGCACTAGTTTAGAAGTCATATCATACACCTCACTCTGGACTAAACCATATGTGATAAAGCAAATACTAGTCCAGGTGGGAAGACAGCGAACTATGATCAACGTGTAACTATCTAGATACCATAACTAGCCCATTTGCGGAGTTTGACCAGATCGTGCGTGAACGCTCGTATTTGTATGGTAAAGTGTAGGGGTACCTCACCACTCATCATTGGCACCATTGCCAGGGACAGTGCTAGTTATTTAGATTAGTTATATCGTACAAGATCGCTGTAACAAAGTATTCATGATATATCTCTTAGAAAAGAAATTAATTTCAATTAAGTCACACACGATTCACAATAATGTCTCTCTCACAAGACTATGATAATGCAACAACTAGGTAATTCATTGGAGAACCAACAAATTATATGATGATGAAGACGAAGTTTGGAGTACTCAATCTTATGTAGGGGTCTCTTATGTACATAAACAAAGACAACATCGTCCCAACTCACAAACTCATAACCTACTTAGTGACGATGAACCCATGCTGGCCACTAAGAGCCTAATGCATATACAAGAGGTTGTTCAAATATCCCGCAGGCATCGTAAGGAAAGTTGTTTACCCAGGCTTGATTTAAACAACTTTCCCAAAATTTCAGAAGGCTATGATTTGGATCTGCAACATCATTTACAAGCCTTCCATGATGCCTGTATATGGAACAATATTGATAATGGATGGCAAAAGCTTAAGCTCTTTCTTATGACACTCGTTGGCCAAGCAAAAGTATGGTATAGGTCCTTAAGACCAAAATCAATTCAACGTTGGCTGACAATGGTAGAACTCTTCAATGAAAGATATCAAGCCTATGCCAAAGTGTCAGCCTTGAGGAAACAAATCCAAGAGTGGAAACAAGAGCAACATGAACCCTTGGACATGGCCTTAGAAAGATATTATGCATTGTTAAACAACTGCCCAGGCCATGGATTCTCCAAGGAAAGGCTAATGTACCACATCATAGATGGGCTCTGTAATGAAATAAGGGAGACCCTAGGGATGTATGCCTGAGGTCAACTATACGAGCTACAAACCCACCAATTCCAAGAGCTTATTAAGCGGGGGGGGAAAGAAGAAGGAGAAATGGCTAAATGGGAGAATGTTGAAAGATCTCAACACGACCAAAATCTCAAATTAGCAAAGGTCCATGATCATGAAGAGGAGAAATCAACTCACCTCAAGGAGGTGGAATCATCTTTGCCAATACTACAATCACTAGATGAAATTGAGGCAAAGATCAATAATATGATGGAATGGATACATGAAAAATGTGGAGAATATGCCAACATTATTAGAGGTAGAACCATGATGAACCAAGAAGCAGGATAGAACACCCTTAGACAATCAGAAAGAAGGGTTGAAGAGAATAAGAACTCAACTGCTAATCATACGTATCAATGTAACCTGTGCCTGTACGATCACCCTAAAGGACAATGCCTGATCTTGTCACATTTACATGAGCATTGGGAAAAAATGTTACATTCAAAGTTCGTACAAAAATACCATGTTCAACCATAGTGGCAAAAACCCCAGTTGTGGGGGAGGCCACCCTTAAACTGGTCACACCCTTCATATCATCCGAACCCAAGCACTTATCAGGTTCAACATCCTGTTTCCCCAACTGGGTCAACATCCTCTATCTCATCACATTGTTATCATTCTCCTAAGTACTATCAGCCCATATCTGCTCCAACAAAATCACCTCCTTATGTGCCTTACACTTCTCCTCAAACTTAATATTCTCATCTCTCACCTCCTTCTACATTGCCACTAGTTGTGTTAAAAGGATTTACGCCACAACATTGACCCATGAACGGTACTTGTGCTGCTACTGTCAACCACAGTGAGAATCCTCCACAACATCGAAGGCATCCTTTCTTTAGGCATGACTGTAGGAAGAGACAGCACAGTTCTGAGACCACTACATCCTCTAACTCAGCACAAGTTCAACATTGTGGTGCATCCTTCTCCTCGAACCCAATGCCTCGTGTTACTTTATCAGGGCCACCAATCAATACTCCAACAACTGTGTGGCCTAATGAATATAGCCATGTAGGGAGACATATCGATCCTTGCATACCATCTTAATATCAAGGGTGCCATAGTGAATCAACTCTATATTAATTAAACTCATCTTCTAACTTGCCTCACTATGTTAACTTTAATATAGTGTGTGCATCCTAATTTGGGTACATTCCAACCAACACACCAAAAGACACCTGGTGGTTTGGATATGACCAGGTCCCAATATTATGGATCCAACGCTTTCATTTATTAATTCTTGCTATGATCAAAAGTTTAGTTATGGGGGATATCCCCCATTCTAACAAACATAATTAATAAATGTTTTTTCTTTTCTTTAATTTTACAAATTTTTGTTTTTCAGTTTTTCATCTTTCAATTTGTTGTTTTATCTTTTTATCTTTTTATGGGTAATCTCATCTATGAATAAAACACTCGTGTGACTCATTGGTTGAGATGTTGTTCTATGCTATTAAGTCTCGAGTAACTAATTATTTGGACAGCGAGCCCACAACATTCACTCATCCATTCTATTAATAAGAGGTTCTACTCTGGGTACGATGATATTCTTGACATCATTAAAACTTAAAGTAATTTTGTGCTCATTATGCCTAGAGTAAAGAAGGATGGACTAAGCAGGAATGGCTAGGGTGTGACATCAATGGGACTTGTGGATTCTCTTTGGTGACATCTATAGGAGTTACTATGCAGCCTGGTTGTACTAAGATCCTTGTAGATCTAAGGAAAAATGGAAGTAAGAGTAATAAAGGCACTCAATAAAAGAAACCCAATGCTATTCTAGGGGCTTCCACTGGAAAGACATGCACCCATGCCTGAAGCTAGGCAACTTCTCTGGATTACGCATAAAAAAAACAAAAAAAAAGAGAAAGAACAGAAAGTATGCCAAAGCGGCCAAACAAAAATAAATGTGCCACAAAGAAATTCCAAATCACTCCTCCCTTGAACGAAAGGCTAAGTGATCATATGCCTTGTTGTCATGGTACTCTTATGGTTGTCCATCATGGGATGAAACAATGCGATGTCACTGATCGATGGAATGGACTTGGTCTTGATTTTGGAGCAATAGGCTAATGACACATTAATCACACCCTACACTTAGGATTCATTGTGCC
This sequence comes from Gnetum montanum, assembly GCA_015680685.1. Lineage (NCBI taxonomy): Eukaryota > Viridiplantae > Streptophyta > Gnetopsida > Gnetales > Gnetaceae > Gnetum > Gnetum montanum. Next base: position 83,245 of record MNCI01007030.1, on the reverse strand, counting down.
ATGGGTTAGTTACCTCATGTCCCAATCTCTGCAATCCCTTCTACAATTTGTCTCATCTCGTTGTTCATCTATTTGTGACTCGTGTCTTGTGTATCATTGAATTCATACCTCATCACGGTGGTATCTACATGTGTGTGTTTTGTGGAGCCAGTGTGGATTACATTTAACCCTTTTAGTGCCTATAGACATTTTTGGGTATAGTTACATAAGGGCATGATAGGTAGGAACCTGCTTTGGGGAGGACCCACTTGTGTGACTTTTGTAATTTGTACTTGTTGCATACCACCACATCATTTTATAACCCTTTGAGTACTTCATTGCCAAATTTATTCTTTTCCTTGTCATCATTTTATCAAATGTTCCTCAAAACCATTACATGTCCTTTTATGTGTCACCTAAATGAATTAGGTTCGACATTAAACTTTTAGGGCAACTTCCTTGAAAAAATTCTAACTCTAAAATCACACTAAGCAAAGAATTCAACATTTATTAAAGGCAATGAGTAAGGTATAAAATAATTGAACTTCTTTCAATAACCTTACTAACAATTGATCTTTGTTTGATTATAGATGGCCCCTAAAAGAGGACAACAAGGAGGACCTTCTCAAGGTGCAACTAAATGCCCAAGGGGAGGCAAAGGCCAAGGACCTCATGCAGAACATGTAGCGTAGGAGGCACAATCATTCAGCATCCATTAGGGAACTCCTGTCACTGCATAATTTGTCTAACCAAAAGGTGGAGAGGTCAAGGCCTGAGCCTATGAAGAGGAACGACGACTATCTGTGGCATGGCATGTCAAGGCCACTCAAGTGCTCCCGTAGCTACCATATACATGGGAAGTGCCGACTCCATCAAACATTGGAACATCAGCATGGATAGCTCATAATCCTTGAATAGAAGGGGGGAAACGTCAAGTGCTTCTTCAATGGTATCAATATCAGAAGCCTGGAGAAGAGGACAAAGGAAAGACACCCATGGAGGAGCCACCACCACCTGGAACCACATGAGTTCCAATAAAATTTTATCTATTTTTAATTCTATGTCTGTGTCCCAATTTTGTTGTATTCATCTCTCCACTGCGGCATGAATAAATTCCTAGTCCATCAATAATCCCATACCTATCCACTGTGTAATTGAATGAACTTGTTCCTCACTTTCTTTGACTTGAGGACGAGTTATTATTTAATTGTGGGGGTATGATGAATCGTGGTTTGTCAGGTGTTGATATCGGACCCTTGACATCAGACCCTTGACGTCGAACCCTTGACATCGGACCCTTGACATCAAACCCACGATATCGAACCCCTGATATCAAACCTGTGATATTGGATCCATGATATTGGGTACACGATATTGCGGCCTCGCCAATGATATCAGATACACGATATCGTGACTCCTATGTAAGCCTATAAATACAAATTTGGGCACACAAGAAGAGAGGGTTAGGGGAGTAAGTTAGTGTTAGAGTCTTTTTGTCATTTTTTAGTTCATCTCAACCCTTTCCCCAGTGCATGCCCTCAGTGTGATGATTGTAATTATACAGAACCTTTATTCGAATGTGATGTACTTGGACACGCACATGACCGGCAATAAAGATTGAGATTACTTCATCATTGCAGCATTCACTTAGTTTTAATTGCTTACTGTTATTGTTATTTATTGCTTTCTTAATTAATTTTTCTCTACCTTCATTTCCTATCCCTATTATTAAATTTAGAATGAGTACGACTTAATCACAAGCATTTAAGTGTGACTACTTGGTATCCCAATAGCATATCTAGGAGTGCTCAAGTAATATACGCTTGGTAATCCCAGAGGTAGTACACAAGGTCCAAGATGTGTACGGATGATTAAGGATGGATGCTCATCGCACTTAGGCTAGCTTAGATTCTCTTCTCCCATTCCCTCTTATCTTAAAACAAAGTTATTTTCCATTGCCTCTAGGAGTAGCACTAGTTTAGAAGTCATATCATACACCCCACTCTAGACTAAACCATACGTGACAAAGCAAATACTAGTCTAGGTGGGAAGACAGCAAACTGTGATCAACGTGTAACTATCTAGATACCACGACTAACTCGTCTGCAGAGTTTGACCGGATTGTGTGTGAACGCTCATATTCATATGGTTGAGTGTAGGGGTACCTCGCCACTCATCAAGTTCCAACAATAGGTAAGAACTTCTAACACCCTTATCTTAGTTACCAATGTATGTGATAAGTCTCATTGATCAAAGTTGATGATAGCCAATGTCTTATGATCCTTGTAATGTTTTCATAGTATTTTAATTATGCTTTATGTGTGGCATAACTTATGATAATGTTGCTTACATTTTTATGGAATTAATATGCATATGTGCACTCACCCTGCTTAAGCTTTATATATAGGTATCATGATCTTGGAATATGTATCACACATGGGTACAATGTTAAGTATAATTTATTGATAGTCTATTGATATGATTTGTTGATTCAACTTTAATGTATGTTTGATGTTGATGATGGATGTTTGATGAGCATCGGGTACCCCCTACACCCAACCATATAAATTACGAGCATTCATGCACAACCCGATCGAATTCTGTTGATGGGACTAGTTTGGCATCTAGATTGTTAAGTACTGATCATAGTTCATTGTCTTCCTAATTAGACTAGTGGTAGCTTTGTCATGTATGGTTTAGTCCAAAGTGAGACATATGATGGTTGATGTTGTTTCAACTTTATGCTACTCCAAACAATAATAGAGAAATATATTATTTAATCTATTTAATAACATAAAGATAAAGTCTAAACTAGCCTACAGGCAATGAGTGTTTGTTCCCAACTTACTATACATGTCTTGAACCCACATACCCACTATTGGAATTACCAAGCATTATGCTACTAGGTGAAGCAAGTAATAACATTACTAGGATTACCAAGCAAATACGTGTTTATGCTCGAAACTGGTCACACTCATTTCACCAATTAATTAATATATGTGAAAACATAAATATTAACTAAGTACATTAAGAGTAAATTGCATGGAAAGTAAATCTAATCTACGTCAAAGTGTTGCAATGAATAGGAATCAATCTTAATCTTATTGTCATTCATGGAATGTGTCTAGGTACATTGCCACTTGAATAAGACACCATACAACTAACTCAGATCCACACTACGGGTACTCACTGATTATTCTCTAAGACTACAAAATAAAACTGCAAGAGTCTAGCTACAAAGTAACCAAAAGATTGCCAATACACGATGGGAGCACACGTATTTATAGGCAAAAATAGACACTACATCGACGAGTACGCATCAATGTGTCACCGCATACGTTGATGTGGCTACATTGATGCATCAACACATTCATCAATGGGAACGCATCAATAGGGTTGCATTGACAAGAATGCATTGATAGGGCTATGTCAACGAGATCATGTCGATGCATCTAGGACATCACAAATGTGATATCGCATCTATGATGTAGTAGCCAAGTAAGATGCACTAACAAGGATGCTACAACGCAAATGCAATGTAGCATCTACAACATAGCATCTATGACATCTCATCCAATTGATGCTTCATCAATGTTGACTCATATTTTGTACAATTAAAGATATTTTAACCACTATTAATTCATTTGCAACTATTGGTCAAGATATGGAAATAATAGATGTTGATAATGTTGATTCAATTGATAGGGCAAGGGCCTCCTCCCCCTCCACCCAATGTTAATATTTTCATAGAATGTCTAATTTCCTACCCCAAAGAGGAGGTTTTCTAGGACTGGTTGTAAGGATGAAAACTTAAAAAATCATCCTTAAACTATTAGGCCTTTCTTTTTTGTTGATTTGGAATTTCTCCCTTCTACAATACTCCTTTGCTTTTTTACTCTAAATTTTTATTTTTGATATATATATATATTTGGACGTTAACACCCACATTTTATACAATTTATTTCATTTAGTTTTTAATTTGGTTTATAATCTTATGATCAAGTTTGAAATAGGTTATATAGTTTATAAGTTATGAACTAGGAATTGCTAGAATACACAATCCATAAGTTGTCTAAATGATGATACTTCTAATTCCTTTTTTATGCATCTAAGAGAACTTTTCTTTTATTTTAAAAAGAGCAATGCGATTGGTCCATTATAAAAGTATTTGATCAATAGGACGTCAAAGAGGGATGCTAGAATCAAAAACATTTTTAAAATAATATTTATCCCTAAGACATATAGTCAAATTAGAACTTTATAACTCAACATTGTCCTTCAAAATAACACCAATGACTTGTAGTTTTCAAAAGTCTTATCAATAGGCTAATACCTCATTATTAGTAGGATCTCAATGAACAATTAAGTCATGGTCACTAAACCTAGGCCTTGACCCTATATATACCCAAGCCCTATTTGTCATTTTACATATTACCATCTAAAAGTAATATAAAATGAGAGAAGCTATTAGAAAAGTTCAAAATTTGTAGCAACGTGTGTGTAATTGACATGTTAGTACTATAATAAATCATCCTCCTAATTCTTTTTCCCTTTTTGTTCTTCTTTTCTTTTTTCATCTTCATTTCTTATAATTCATTATGCAAGGGTTTTAACATGTTAGTTTAGTTCATTGTCTATGAGGATTTTTGTGAATTCTATTTGAGGTAGAAATGAACCATGAATCCTCCTTTTTCTTGATTCAAGTCTATAGATTTTTAGGCATGTGAATCTCATATTTTCTAATTTGATAAAAATATGGTATTTTGCATTTTGACCGAAGGCAAATATTTATGGTTTATGCATTTTATTTAAAATATTCTATTTTGAAAATTTTTGTATTTTATTAAGATGTAAAAATATATCTTAAGTTATGCATCAAATGAATATGAATCTTAGAAGTGAGGAATTAAGGATTTGTGATTCAATACATGTTTCAATGTATAAGTATTTGTCAAGCCACGAATAGGTTTGAAGGTAGGAACATAAACTATTTTAGCTATATATTTATGATATATATCTATTATTTGGTTGAGAGAACATTTTCATTTTTCAAATTAATGAAATCCCAAAATTTGATTCACTAAAATTTACTTTTCATTCTTAAAAAATAAAATAATTATTAAACAATTTTTGCCATAGTAGTTGTTGATCCTTAAATTTTGTATTGGTAATTAGTTGAGTTATTATATATGCATAATAATTCTTATGAAAAAAGTCATCTCTTGCTTAGCTTTACAATAATAATTATGTATTTTTCATGATCAAGTTCAATTGTTGAACCTTAAATTTTGTGTTGGTAATTGGAAAAACCATTACATACCCATAATAATTCTCATGAAAAATGTAATCTCTTTGCCTAATGTTATGATGATAATTATTTATATTCCATGAAAAAGTCTAGCCAATTGGTAATTGGCCTCGAAGCCAAAATGTTAGCTAAAAATAATAATTCTCATGAAAATGTTCAACTCTTGACTTACCATTACAATGACAATTATTTATTTTCTATGACAAAGTGATGAGGAGTTCCATTGGATTCCACACTCCAAGCTCACTAAGCATAAAGAAGCAACATAATTTCTTAATTGAATAATAATGAAAATGGAGAACTTTATTCTTGCTTAAAGAAAATTGATTATAACATATAATGACAGTAAACACACTTCCAAGGATTAACAAACAATTATTCAAATCCTCACAACTCTCACAATACAGGATGGAAAATCAAGAGATGATCACACACTCTTAATGTTCAAAGAGATCTCCCTCTCACTCTCTTAAATATAGGATGATCCTAGAATGAGCTTAGCCACCTTCTTTAAAGTTGTTTGGACCTTTTATAACTTTTCTGAGTGTCACTTCACCTTCCTTGATTATTTGGATACCTAAAATTGTATCTTTTTCTTAAAAATTCATTTTATTAGGACTATAGTTAATTGCGACTTGTAGTGCTCTTTTAACTATCATCTTGTGATGAGATTGTATTCACATCCAAGGATAATGGTAAAATGCATAATATTTTTATCTTTGTTTCTTGGGGACTAAGAACTTAGCATGAGGGCTAAATAAGTTCTAGCAACTCGAACAACCAAGATAACTAAAATTGCAATTAGATGTATGTGGTTCCCCAACTTGGGTACTTTTACACTTAGGGGGTAGAATCCTTACACACCTTCGAACTTCGTTTCTTCAAAAATGTAGTTTGAAGGGCACGACAACCTTTACAAAGTTTGAGCTCCATAAGGAGTATTTTTTCTCAAGAAACACACTTAACCCTAAAAGGCCCCAACAAGCTCAAAATGTGGTTTTAAGGATCTCATAACCTTTACAATGACGTGAGCTTTGCACAGAGTGTTTTCTCTTAAGAAACACATCAACCACACAAGAACCTAACAAGATTAATGGATGCCTTCCTGCAAGAAGCACATTAACCTCACAAGGCTTACAAAGGGAGAAATATAATAAAGAAGAGAATGTAACTACATTTTACAAATTCCTTGCACTTAGTCTCTCACAATTAAATAAAACAATTCACAAACAATGTAGAAATGAAGTACACAAACTACACAAGATGTATATAATGATGGTTAAATCATGTGAATAGTGCTTATCTTTTTTATGGAGATCCCATTTCTTTTATAGCCTTTTTCCTTTTCACATAACCATTGGAATTTGTACAACAACTAGAAAATGATTAGTAGGGATGTCTCATTGAAGCTTGGGACATCTCACTATTTTTTTGTGCTTACAGGTGTGACATCCTACTAGAAATTGTGATGTCTCACGTGGGATGTCCCAGTTGGGACATCTTAAGAGCAATTGAGACATTTGTTATTTTTATGGGATGTTTGGCCTGAAACTTAAGCTCTACAACTAGGATGTACATTGATCTTTTAGGACATCTTGGCAAATACTAGAACACCTTCTTTTGACTTCTAGGCTTCATGCACATTTGTGATTTTTTTGAACTCTTGTAACCTTGGTTGAGACTTTGTCACTATAGTTTGTTAACTCAGTTCTCATCTTGGTCTCAACTTGCTCCTTGTCTTGATCTCATAATGTTCTTTGTCTCAATCTCATTAAGTTCTTTTTTTCTCAAGTTTTGCAAGATTCCATAAGCATATTTTCCACATTCTCCATTTTTCTAAGGTTTTTGACATACCAAAAGATCAACATTTCTCAGTAGACTGCAACCCCATTACTACCCTACTATGACTCACAACTCTTAAATTTCAACTCACTATAATTCGCAGTGGCTCTTCATTCATCATCTAAAATAAAAATCATATGTAATTGATAGTTTGAACATACTGTAGTAGATTGCAACTCGTAGCTACTTGTAAGACTAGACTACAAATCACTATGATTCATAGTAACCTCATAGTTCCTTGCTCAAGTCACATAAAATACTCAAATGATTCCAAACAAGTAATTAAACATAAGCATATAACTCTTACTACTTCTAGAATACAATGAGAATAAGAATTACATCTAAGAATGGGTTATTGCCCTCATCATCTCCCTCATCCTTCAAAACATGTTTATTTTCAATTGGGTGTTACACGTGAGATAACATTTAGCCCCCATAAATCCAAATCATTTTCATGACTCCAAATAGCAGTCTTAGATCCTTTGTCACTCCAATGCATCAAGTAATCATGCATCTTCTTATCTATTATGCTTCTAACCTCTCTTTCTTGTAACATAATTGATTTTCTTTATGAATTAAATAAAGCTTGTGCTTCAATTGCATCTTTAAGGATTTCAAGACTCATCATCATCCTAGCCTTCTCCCAACAAAATGGGGTTAGGTACATGAGTTTGTTTTTTTCATTATTTGTCTCTATGAAAATCTTGATCTTTGTTTATTTTCAATTTCCTTAAATCATCTTTAATCTTGTGACTATTGCGCATTGCATTTGAGGAATGTCCTATCATCTGAAAAATCTAAAAAAGATACTCATCCATGATATTTGAGATGGTTTTATAGCCAACTTCTAACCTAACACTAATCTTCCTCCTTTTGTATTAAAACTATCCTCCAAATCTAATGTAAGAACATTACCATGGTATGGGTTCAAATATAAAACATTAAACACATAAGAAAGAGGAAAGTCATTAGGCAAATCAATCTCATATGCATTTGGATTGATCTTGAACTTAATTATGAAGTGATGAATTCTCCTTGACTTGAGCTTATAGAAATGCACATTCCTCTACCTTTCCTTACTCAATAAACTTAAACATAGTCACCAATATGAAATTCATTTGTCTACTTTTCCTGATTGGCCTTAGTAGACACATCCTTTGCCTTCTTCCTCAAGTGAAATTTGACTTGTTGATTCAACTATTTCATTTTCTCAACAAAATTAAAGCTTAAATCATCAAATTTCTTTAGCTCATAATCTATTTTCGGTGAAAAACCATAATTTTTCACAAAGGTCTTTTACCAATGCTAGTGTGAAAAGCATTATTATACAAGAACTCAACATGTGCTAGCATATTTTCCCATATTTGAGGCAAATCCTTGTATAAACATCTTAAGATCTATAACAAGGACCTATTTACCAATTTAGTTTGCTCATTAGTTTGAGGATAATAAGATATGGAAAATGATAACTTGATCCCCAATGATGTCCAAAGTGATCTCCAAAAGTGACTAGTGAATTTGACATTCTTATCACTCATAATGTTTAAAGGACTGCCATGTAATATCATTGCATGTTGAAAGAATAAATAAGCAACATAAGGAGCACCACTATTGTTCTTGCTTGGATTGAAATGAGTCATTTTAATAAATCTATTAACAAATAGAAGTATATAATCGTGACCAAGTCTTATCTTGGGAATGCACTAACAAATTCCAAAGAAATACTTTCTTAAGGAGCACTTGAGATAGGTAAGGGTAAGTAATGATCATTAATACACTTTCCACCTTTGAATTTCTAGCAAACATAGCATTCTTTCACAAATTTAACCACATCTTTATACATACCTAGGTAAAAATAATTTTTTCTCATCAATTCCAAAGTCTTTGTTTTGTCCACATGTGCAACCATGTTATTATTATGCTTTTGTTCAAGAAGCATGAATCTAAAATCACATTTGGGAATACAAATTTCACCATCTCTAAATAAAGTACCATTCTTAACATGATATGCTTTCCATTTATCAGCTCTTCGTACTAAGGAAAAATTTAATTCCTTTCAAATTTGATCAAAATTAGTATCACGTACAACTAAGAAAAAGACTCAACACCTTTAACTTCCATACTAGAATGAGCAATATGAATTTTAGAAAAAGCATTAGTAAAAACATTTAACTTGCCACTTATATGTTTCAAAACAAAATAAAAATCTTATAATTTTTCTACGCATTTTGTATGCTTAGCACTTAATTTCTTTTGTGAATTTAGGAATTGAAGTGCTTTTTGATTAGTTAACAAAAGAAATTTAAATCCTAACAAGTAATATTTTCAATGTTTGATAGCTTAAAGTATAGCATATAATTCCTTTTGCTATACACTATACTTTTGTCAAGATTTGTAACTTTCCACTAACTAGGCTTAGACTAGAAGGTATTACTTATATAAAATATAAAAATATGTAGAAAAGTCAAACGTTGCTTACTAAGAATGAATGAATGCCAAGAAACATGTACTAGGCAAAGTAGTAGACATCCATAAACAAGTGCATAGGGGTAAGAGAAAAGTTCATAAAAAAATTACAAAACATGAAAAAACAATGATAATAGCCTTATGCATGCTAAACCTAACTTGTTTACTACTAAAAATAGAATGTAACCTATTTTTTCAAGTTAAAAATTAATAATAAAGTGGTGTGGAAATAATAGTAAAAACTAAATTATAACATTAACAGCCATAATCTTAGAATGTAAGTTATGATCTAATGAAATCACATGAGAAAATGTGAAAATCCAAATGTAGTTAAATCCAATAGGCATTGGACACTAACATTGTCCAAACAAATAGAACCAAGATATGCAAGATGAAATGTAACATAACGAACATTCAAAATAGAATTGACTTGCATCAAAAATAGGCAAAACACAATATAAGTTCTGCAACTAGCACTAAGTCTATAATTCTAGCTAAATATTACCACATAGAATCAACTCAACTAGAATCCAAATCTTAATAAAACATCTTAAAACATGAGCTAATCATTCATAGCATCTTCTAAATCCTCCTTATCTAAGCTAACATAATCACTTGAAAAATACACAAACCAAGAAAATTATTCCTAAGATTGAGTAGGATAAATAAAACCAACAAATATTTTCTTATGAGTTTTGTTGGATGCATAAGGTAGTTGGATGGTCATGCACATAAATAGCTGCAACTAAAAGTTAGCACACAAAAATACAAGCCAAACCAATGCATCAAATATCCAAAAATTTGAATAGATAGCCAAACCAATTAAAGAGAATCCACCATAATCCATTAGCTCAACCAACAAATAAACAAATTGATAAGTTTGTAATCCAAATTTTAGCAAATTAGTGAGTCTATAATCCACATGGTAGCAAATTTTTGGTGAGCCTATTACCTAGATAATGATGAGTCTAAAACCCATATAGTATCAAATTAATGAGCCTAATATCCATATATTACCAAATTAATAAGTCTAAAACTCATATATTATTAAATTCTTAGTGAGTGTAAAACCCGCATACTTCGAATTTGGCCAAATGATGAGTTTTCCAATTGTGTTTTATAAGTTCATTATAAGTTCTAGACTTAGGAAGCATTTCACACACCTTATGTTTGTAGTTCTAGCATGTTTGGTTAAGGATTGTCACTTCCAATCATGCATCCTTGCCTCTTGTGTCATACTTTTGAGTTGTGTGCATGTTCTAAGTTCTTTGGGATGTTTTTGGCTTCATTCAGGAATCCTAATGCCATTTTGACTTATTCCCTTGTGTTCTAGCATTCAACTAGAATTGTTGACTTTGAGACTAACTACCCTACATCAATGCACCTCATACATTAGCACATCCTTGAGTCAGTGCAAGGGTATTGATGCATCCCCTACCAAGCCTAGTTTGGTTCACTTTAATTGAAGTATAACTTAGATTATTCTAGGATGTGTTAATGGACATCCATTAATGCCTATGTGTTGGTGAACCTTTAATATTACCTCATGAAAACTATAAATACCCAGGATGAGCTCTCATACACATCATTCATGAGTTAGGCATTTTATTGATTTCATTTGAGCTTTTAACATCCAATTTATGTGAAGAGCTCATCCTCCCTTAAGTATGTTGATTTCCTTCTTATTCTTGTTTGCATTTTTAGTCATCACCTTTATAAGTGTGGCTAGACTCTATTAGAGTGCTACCCTACTTATGTAGCCTAGAATTGTTTACTCAATAGGAAGTCTATTGTTTATGCAGTGAATAAATTTCATGGTTTTTCCTTTGTTCTATGTTGTTGATGCCTTAAAACATTAAAACACAAAAAATATTTATTTAATTATCATTTCATTGAGCTATGATGATTCATCCTTATCTAAGAATGTTATAACTATACAACATGGTTTTGGGCTATTAAGGTTGTGACTAAGGATCATTTATTACTTTCCATGTGTGATGTTGCACATGTTTCATAAGGGATTGTGATGCATGTGTGTTTATTATTATTTTATTATTATATTCATAAAACAAATAAAAATCATAAAATATAAAATCATAAATATTTTTTCAAATCTTCACCATGGCAACACGGGTTCCTCATTTTATGATATGTATTATAACAAATATTATGTTTATTAAAAGTAATAACATAGATAAGTGTTCTTGGTAATCCACTCAACATTGTCTTCGAAGCTTTGACTAGATTACATCATGTTTTGTATGATATAATTCTATTAGTCACAGCTGATAAGACCTCTATATTGGTGCTGTTACTAAGGAAGGTGTTGGTGCATGACTTGGAAATACTTAAATATTTTTTATCTTAGTATTTTTTGATCAAGTATGAATTTCCTTAGTTTTGTGTATAGGTTACGAACACAAACAATATGGTAGATAATGCTCAAAGTCCACCAAAGATCTCTAGCAAATGAAATATAACAAAATAAAGAAGGGCTTTTGTCACATTTGAACACTTAGAGGATGTGATTCTATCACCTGTAAATAAGCAAGGGAGGTGGTGTGATTCTCATGGACAATTATTTAAGGGATCGCTTAAGGGTACATCTTATGACCTTTGAGAGGCCTTGATTAATATTTGTCTATAGGATGATTATATATTTAATATGGCTTTAGAGTCAAAGTAAAATGATTAGGAACACCATTAGAGGCAAGAGCTTTGAGACTAAATGACAAAAAAGGATGTTCATCATAGCCTTTCATTTGACCATTCGGATGGAGAGGAGGATGACAAATTAGACAATAAAGAAAAAGGGTTATGGGACGCGATATCGCATGGGCCACCAAATCTATAAATAAGAGGCAGCTCTCCCTTGTTTCACCATCTAGATCTAGACCTTAGCCAAACTCTTGTAGCTTTTCCATTCTAGAGTTAGAGTAATTTCCATGTGCCTGCAGTAGGAGTCCCAAAGTGAACAGATCTTTATTTGAGCAAATATTGTACCTGAGCACAAGTTTGTGTACAGAAATAAAGACAAACTTTTGAATAAACCTTGTAGTGCATGGACTAAGCTAAATAGGACTTTAATTATTGCTATTTATTGTTCATCATTTAAATGCTTTATTAATTAATTAAATCTCTCTCAACCCTTCTCTCATAGTTAAGTGCATTCAGTATGACCGCTTCAAGCATGTGCGTTACGCTTGGTAATCCCAGCAACGAATAGCGTTTGGTAATCCTAGAAGGTTGTATGGGTTCAGGGTGTGAATGGTAAGTGGGAATGGATACTGATGCTAGGTTAATTAAGGCTTAGTTAGTTAGTTAAAATTAGTTAATTAGTCTCTTCACCTTTTCCCTCATTAGCATAGGCGATAAAACAGAAAAGATATAAAAATCACATACCTCAGACTTACTTAACTATACAACCGTGACAAATACAAGTAAGTCTGGGAAGACAATGAATGATTCACCTTAAGTGTTCCATAAGGCATGTAGGCACTGAGTTTGCGAAGTTCAACCGGATCATGTGTGTAACGCTCGTATTCGTATGGATGAGTGTAGGGGTACCTTGCCACTCATCATTGGTGCTGTTGCTGGGGACTAAGTTGTTTGTGCACTAAGTAGAACATAGGAAATCATCCACATTGTTGGGAAGCTTAAATGAACCCTTAGGGTTAATCAGAAGAAAATTTAAACAATGGAAAATAGCACACTGACAAGATAATAATGTCTTCTTCTTCTCATAAAAGCACTTCACCACCTAGGGATCACACAAGAGACAGTCGATGGTCTAACATGCATAACCAAGAACAACGAGTTCCTCAATAGTATCGAGTGGTATATACTCATCCTGATGAGTATATACCCAATTTTACTTTTATCCTCCATCAGGATGAACAACTGCATTGGAGAGACTTGCAAGGTAACATAGTGTTACCCCCAGATCGGGTAGTCCCTAACAAGCTCCTTCGTGCTCTTGCACATATAGGCATGACACAACTATACGCTGAATACGTTGCAGAAGATTATGACACAAGGGATTACCATCCCACAGTGGTGCAACATTTAAGGGACTCACGGCAGGAGAGCTACCATACATTGTTGAAGGGCAAAGGGGTCCCGCACGTCCTAAGCGAAATTGGAGATGGTGAACCAGTTATAACAGGTTCTCCATAAAGTGATGTTCCCCCTCCTAACGATGGTGAGGAGGTGGGGTATTAGAACCTGTGCTCAACGATACACAACCCTGGTTCTGATCCCCATGAACACCAAGTGTTCACTGAGGGAACAAAAACACATGATAAGGACGGGCATTCGGATCATCATCACGATTGAGGCCGAAGCCATCGAAGAGAAGGTAAGAAACATCGTCATGGTGATGGTTCCCCTTCTTCTTCCCCTTCATCACATCATTCACCCTCTCCTTCCACATCAAGACGCAGTCACAAAGAGCACAACAGTGAGGATAAGGGTAAGCAAAATGAGAGCTCT
>MNCI01007030.1:47247-60776 GCA_015680685.1 Gnetum montanum | reverse complement strand
TATGAGTACGACTTGATTATGAGCATCTAGTGTGACTACTTGGTAACCCAGTATCGTATCCAGGATCTACACTTAGTAATCCCAGTGGTAGTTGAACACCTTGATGTGTATGGTTAGTCAAGGAATCGGCCGCTCATCGCACTTACGCTAGATAGATTCTCTCAACCCTTTCCTCCTAGTTAACTGCCTCAGTACGACCACTTCGAGCATGTGCGTTACATGTGGTGATCCCAATGATGGCTAGCGTTTAGTAGCCATGGTTGCATCGGTTCAGGGTGTGTACGGTAAGTGGGAATGGATGCTGATGCTAGGTAATTTAGACTTAGTTATTAGTTAGAGTTAGGAATTAGTTTCTCAACCCTTCACCCTATTAGCATAGGAGAAAAACATAAAAGACTATAAAAATCATATACCTCGAACTTACTTAACCATACACCGTGACAACTACAAGTAAGTCTGGGAAGACAACGAATGGTTAACCTTAAGTGTTCCATGAGGCGTGTAGGCATTTAGTTTGTAGAGTTCGACCGGATCACGCGTGCTACACTCATTTCATATGGTTGAGTGTAGGGGTACCTCGCCACTCATCAATAAGCGTTGTTGACTTCCACCCCTTAACCTGAAAACATTAACCGGGAGAAGTTGGACACTTCTAAAAAATTCAAATAGGCGTTCATTATTTCAGATCTCTCCTTTTCCATTCAGTCATGGGGGAGATGGCCACCTGTGCTGATCATTCGGGGCCCTCAGTTCTTTTATGTTTTTGTTTTACACATTTTTGTTTTTACAAATTTCTTTAACTTTTCTTGTTTTTGTTTTACAACATCGTTTGTACTTTTTCATTTCTTTATGTGTGTGTGTCTTATCCATTTTGTTAAGTTTGTCACCCAATAAGTGCTCTTCATGATGGTATGAACTATTTTCTATTGGTTGCTAATGTTTGGTTTTTACCTTTAAGTTACGATGTTGATACTAAGGTATGGTTCTTTTGATATGATAGACAATGAGTCCACTTCATCCATACATCGAAAAATTTCTATGGCCTCTCTTAGCTTGGAACTGTACAATCCCTTTCTCAATAATAAGAACTATAACAAATCAGTGATTGGGTATTTCTCAAACTAAGGACTCAAGGAATGAAAAGGGTGTGAATTCAAGGGAACTTGGTGCATTTGTGTTGGCCATTCTCTTGGGTGCTTGGATGTTTTCTTCTTAATTTTTCCTTTCCATTTTGACATTACTCCATTATCGGGAAGCTGAGCTAATAAAAATAACAAAGTCTTTGCATGGTGTGGTTCTCACGCATAAACACATAAAAAAACAGTGAGAATTCAAAGCACACCCCTTAGACGAAATAATCATTTGGGCTACAAGCACTGGTTATGGAACTACAATAAACATGTTCCCTCTAACTAAGGCCCTTCTCACTTCCCATTCTCTCCTCCTTCATTTTGTCGAGGTGGTGGTGGCTCTTTGGTGAATGCATTCTTGTTCCTTCAAGTGGATGGATTGGCCGAATGCATTAATGCGAAGTCACTGGAAGTGGTTTGTTTGAGGCTGGAGTTGGAATGAGATTTTCTAAGTTTCATTAATTATTAAACATACAAGGGGCTATACATCACCTTGTTCTTGAGGCTCCATTTCATTCTCTTCTTTCCATCATTCTCCCTCTATTGTTTACCTCATTACCAGTTGTATCATTAGTGTATATTTTGGTTGACGCATTGTTTTCTTTCTGGGAAATTCTTGTGATTAAGACTTTAACTCTTGTTCCAAATGACATTCCTATAGCCTACGGACTCTTTGAATGTGGGTTTGTCATGGCATTAAGGGCATGAGCCTGCTTTGGGGAGGACCCACTGGCATTTCTATTTGGTGCACTAGTTAAATTCTTTCCCTTAACATTTTTGCAATCCACTCTCTTTTGTTCATTTCCATCTTGACATCCATTTCATCGATGTTACGGTTGTCTCTTTTTCTCCATCTTTCTTGTTCTTTTTCTTTTTCCATTCTATCGCTACCGGAGGTTTGCTCTTAGTCATGGGGGTCCTGACCCAATTTTTTCAATTTTTTCAATTTTCTCCTAACCTCTACATGTTCGATAGTCACCACTATTATATCTCCAGACCCCTATCAGCCATACCACAACTCAGCCAATGGACCTTTCACCGAAGCAAGGTATCAACTGCATTGTGATTCACTTACCCTTGCTAATATAAAGACTATGTTGTGTGTGCAGATGGCAATCATACAACAACGGATTGGACCTAGAGGGAACACTTGGAATGGATCAGTGCTAAAGCAGCTATGCAAGGAATGAGATGGATGGCGCGCTTATGGATAGACAACGAAAGACGCAATCTTGGCGTTGGTAGCAACAACCTTCTTCTCTCTTCTCTCTTCTCTCTCAACTACCAAATAAGGCCTAATGTCAAATGTATAAGGTGTTCACTCTTGTTGTCGTGAACACCAGTTTTTTCTTGTTCTATAATGATGATCCGTTCACATGTCATCCCATTCACCATTAGTTCCATTTGAGTCAATAATCCCATACTGTCCCAATATTTTGTAAGGAACTGAAGGACGAGTTTTTATTCAGTCATGGGGGTATGATGGGACGCGATATCGCATGGGCTGCGATATTACGTCCGTCGCGATATCGCATCCCCTGCGATATCACGTACGTGATATCATGTCTTCCCCTGTGATATCGCAGCACGCCACCATATCTATAAATAAGAGGCGGCTCTCCCTTGTTTCACCATCTAGATCTAGACCTTAGCCAAAATCTTATAGTTTTTCCATTCCAAAGTTAGAGTAATTTCCATGTGTCCACAGTAGGAGTCCCAAAGTGAACGGATCTTTATTCGAGCAAATATTGTACCTGAGCACAAGTTTTTATACGGAAATAAATATGAACTTTTGGATAAACCTTGTAGTGCATGGACTAAGCTAAATAGGAATTTAATTATTGTTATTTATCGTTCATCATTTAAATGCTTTATTAATTAGTTAAATCTCTCTTAACCCTTCTCTCATAGCTAAGTGGATTCAATACAACTACTTCAAGCACGTGCGTTATGCTTGGTAATCCCAGCAACGAATAACGTTTCGTAATCCTAGAAGGTTGCATTGGTTCAGGGTGTGAACGGTAAGTGGGAACAGATATTGATGCTAGGTTAATTAAGGCTTAGTTAGTTAGTTAAAATTAGTTAATTAGTCTCTTCACCTTTTCCCTCATTAGCATAGGCGATAAAACAGAAAAGATATAAACATCACATACCTCAGACTTACTTAACCATATAACCATGACAAATACAAGTAAGTCTGGGAAGACAACGAACGATTAACCTTAACTGTTCCATAAGGCGTGTAGGCACTTAGTCTGCGGAGTTCGACCGGATCGTGCATGTAACGCTCGTATTCGTATGGTTGAGTGTAGGGGTACCTCGGCAATCATCAAAGGGTAACTTTGTTTCGGTGCACTTGAAAAAAAAGCAGTTGAGAGATGTTAACTTCTCAAAGTTGAAAGTCAAGAAGATGGAGCCTTTTAGAATTAAAGTTAAGCTTAATGATCATATTTTGAAATTGATTTACCAAATGATGTTGATATGTATTTTATATTTAATGTTTTAGATCTTGTGCACTATCACAAACTAGTTGATATGAAGACCATATAAGGCAACATCGATGAGTTAAAGAGGGCTATTGATCAGTCTAAGACTTCAATGGAGAAGAAGGCAATTATACTCAAGTGGAGGGAAGCTTTAAGTAGTTAGGAAGTGAAGAGGCATGCGTACTTGATTCATTGGGAGGATCAATCCTTAGATGATGCTGTATGAGTCCATCAGACCAAACTTCATGTGTGGGGGATTAGGTCAACCCCTACTCCCTTGTTCACATGAGTTCACTTTTTGAAGGGTGGAAGAACTAGTGTAGGAACATATCTTTAGAGTTCCTTGTTCTTTTCCATCTATTTATGTTTTTGTAGGTTTTAGGCTCTATGGAGATATCTTGAAGGTTATGGAATCATCTTGCCTAAGATCCAAGCTCTTGTAAGAGACATCTTGGATGTTAGACGTATTGGGAATTTTGGCAAACATCTCGGGTGAGACGTCTCACTAGAGAGGAGATGTCTTAGATCAGTGTGATATGTCTTGCAAGTTGCTAAGACATATTATTTGAGACATCTCAAGTTGGGTTAAGGTATCTCAACTACAATGAAGTCATCTTAGGCCCATATGAGATGTCTCACCAAAATGGCTAGTCTGATAGCAAGACGTCTCAGAAAGGCCAGGGATAATCCGAATGAGTATGAAAATTTCTAGAATTACTCGTTCCAATTTTGAAAATAGTTTGGAGAAAGTGGGAAAAGATGAAAAGAACAAAGGATCTTCAAGTTAAGCTTGAGGAAGATTTCCTAGGGTTTTTGTCTTTGTTTGGTTAATAAGTATGGACTACGTTTCATGCTTTTACAATGGAGATGCATAGAGAGATGTGAGTGAGATGTCATGAGATGTCAAGAGAGCATAGGTGAATAGTGCATTAGTATGTTTGTAGCTCTTGGTCAATTAAGTGAGCACTATACTAGTGTCTCTTATATCATGGGAGTTGAGATCTTAGTCTTTAGTTATGGAAAAAACTCTCTATCGATTGTGTTTTGCATTAAGAATAGCCATTGTATGGTTATAGAGCCTCATGCTCTATAGCATTATTTGAGTGTTTTGAGAGGTATTGGATGTTTTGTAGTTGTTAAAATCTATTTTAATTTCTTTCAAATAATTGAGGATAGCTAGTGATGAGTGGCTAGGTACCCCTCCACTCAACCATATGAATATGAGCGTTTTCATGCACGATCCTGTCGAACTCTACAGATGGACTAGTTGTGGCACCTAGACAGTTATCCTTAGGTCGTAGTTCACTGTCTTCCCACCTGGACTAGTATTATATTTGTCATGTATGGTTTAGTCCAGAGTGAGGTGTATGATGTATTCCTAATCTAATGCTACTCCTGAAGGTAATGGAAAGATAATATTAACTAAGATAAGCTAGGAAGGAAAGGGTAGGAGAATCTAATCTAGCCTAAGTACGATGAGAATCCATTCCTTGATCATTCGTACACATCTTGGACTTCGTATATGACTACCACTGGGATTACCAAGCGTAGATCCTAGGTACGCTACTGGGTTACCAAGTAGTCACACTTAAATGCTCGTAATCAAGTTGTACTCATTCCGCATTGCTAGGAGATAAGGGTGAGAGAGACTAATTAGGAAAGCAGTAAATAATAATTGAATAAATAAATAAACAAAGTGAATGCTGCAATGATGAAGTAATCTCAATCTTTATTGCTGGTCATGTGCGTGTCCAAGTACGTCACACTTGAATAAAGGATGCCGTACAATTACATTCACCACACTACGAGCAGACATGGAAAAAATAATCTATCTCTGGAGGGATCAAACTACCAGAGTTTACCTACAATCTAAACTATGTTTCAAACAAGGGAGAGCCACTTCTTATTTATAGAAATTGCAGTGGACTATGATATCGTGTATGCGATATTGTGGGGGATGTGATATCGCGGCCTATGCGATATCGCGTCCCATCATACCCCCACGACTGAATGAAAACTCATCCTCGAGTTACAGTAATTACACAGTGGATAGGTATGGGATTATTAAATAGAAAAATGGAATGATGCCATAGTGTGGGAAGAAAACAAAATTGAGACAAAACATAAAAGAATATCCTATGATTACAAAATGGTGGAACTCATGTAGTTCCTGGTGGCGGTGGCTCCTCCAAAGATGTCTTTTCCTTTTCTTGTGCTCCAGGTCTTGAAATTTGATGGCATTGAAGTATGGCCTGGAGTTTCTCCTCTTGTAAGGCCTTGAGTGCCTTGGCATCCGCATAAGTTTGCGCTTGTGCCATAGAGGCATCCCAGTTAGCCTTCTTTTTTTCTTCCACCACCCTTTTATTCTCTGTCAATAGTTTATTAAGTTGCTCGGTTCTAAAAGTGTCCAACTAGTTCTGAGCAACCTTTGGCCCTGTATTTGGAAGGTTTAATACTTCTGAAATGGCTTGAATAGAGAAATCAATAGTCACATCACAATTGTTAACCGTGGTGCCTCGCTCCCTATTGTGCCAAAATTGGTACGTCTCTCCTAGGTACCAGGCACCGCTTTCAAAGAGGGTAGGCCATAATGGAGATCCTTTGAGGTGATCCCTAATGGCCTCAGAAGTGAAATCTCTGAATGATTCAAAGTTCAATTCCACAATCACCGCAGTGAATGTGGACTTCTCATGGATAGCTTGAACATAATCTTGGGGCAACGTGAGTTGTTGTCCTAGTTCAGGCGCTGCAGTAGCTCCTCCTTCTGCCTGCCCGAACTATCCGGTAGGAGGTTCATCTTGATGAATGCTGAATGATTGCTCCTCCTGTTCTGCATGTTGTCCTACAAGCTCTTGTCTTCCACCTCTCCGAGATCGTTTCTTTCCACCTTGAGTAGGACCTTCCTGTTGTCCACGTTTTGAGGCCATCTGCAATCACACTGGCCAAGCGTTAGTAAGGTTGTTTTTGAAGTTAAGTTATACCTTACTGCTTACCTTAATTAATGATCTTATGTTATCACGTGTGAAAGTGCCCGAAAGTTTGTAATAATGAGTTCTGTGACTTAGGTGGTTTCCATTTTAGTTTCTTGGTGTACCTAGGAATTGAATGTTTTTTAGGCACAATTATTCTAAGTGTTAGAGTTAATTACCCTAGCTGATGTCCTTTGGGCGATGATAAATTTCAAAAAAGTTAGGCACTTTTCGGCAAGTGTCCCTCCCCCATGACTAAACTGAACACTCCGGGTTCAAGCAGGTTCAGACAGAATACAAATCGGAGTACCGGCGAGTGAGATATAGTGAGAAAAGCAAGGGTCACGCAATCGCAAGTCGCAGAGAAAAATTTCAAAAATTCCCCCCGTGTAAATGGAAAAATGAAAGAAGATTTTTCTTTGGAAGATCATCTAGATGATATGATGGTTGCTCTTATTAAATTTGAAGAATATAAAGTAATAATTCTAGAGCCAGTGAAGTGTTATGTTGTTTTGAATTCTTTACCTAAATCTTGAAATCCAATTATCACCATTATTACTATCTTTATGAGTACTAGAAATATTTCTTTTGATGTTGTAGTTTCTACTCATTAGGATGCAAAAAAAAAAAAAAAAAGATTTCTTTAATGATAAGGTCAATCATCAAGTAATGCTTTTACAATTTTAAATAAAGGTAGATCTAATAAATGTGATCAAAGTAGGAGACCTAATCAAAGTAGGGAAAGCAGTAAAAGTAGAGGAACTTCTAAAAGCATGATTGAATGTTGGTTTTACCACAAAATTGGTCACATAAAATGGGATTGTTGTGGTTACAAAGCTTGGAAAGCATCATTGCAACAAAAGAAAAAGATAGAGTTAGAAAAATCAAAAAGTAATGCAGGTCCACAAATAAATCATACAAAGGGTGAGCTTACTTTAGGTTTTATTGTATATAAATCATCTATAGTATTTTCTTTAAACACAACAAAAGATGTTTGGATTGTAGACATAGGAGCCTCATTTCATACTTGCCCTAATTGATCTACTTTTACTTCATATTAGCCAGTTTAATTAGGAGTTCTTTATCCTGCCAATGGTATCCCTTTAAAAATTTCTAGTATAGAAAGTGTTATTTTACAGTAGTATGCTTTCCCAGTAATCACTCTTAATAATGCAAGATATGTTTGTAAAGTTTGTAAAAAGATATGATTTAGGTTTAAATTTTTCATGTGGAAATAATCAATGGAAAATTACCAAGGACATTTTAACAATTTTAATAGGTAAAATGCTAGGCATAATGTATACCTTAGAAGCTTATATATGTTTGTAGGATGATTCTGTAGCTACAATTGCTACAGGGGAGGATACTAATTTATGGCATAAATGGTTGGATCATATCAATTATTATAATTTGAAGGTACTTCAATCTCATTCTTACATTCCCAAATTTGTAGTAAGTTGCACAGAATTTTGCAAAGATTGCGTTGTTCGTAAATCAAAAAGGATAATTTTTCTTAAAAATATGGGATGTAGATGAGCTAATAAATTGAAGCTTGTTTATTTTGATGTTTGTGGTCCACTAAATGAATCATCATTAGTTGGTTCACTGTATTTTGTTACTTTCATTGATGATCATACATAGAAAGTATGGGTATTTCCAATAAAGTCCAAAAATGTTGTTTTAAATATTTTTAATTCCTTTATTTCTAAAATAAACACAAAACAAGTTTAAAATTGAAATGTTTGCTTACTAATAATGGTGGTGAATATACTTCAAGTGCATTAGATGAGTTCCAGAGAGAAAAAGGAATTCACCATATTCATCCTCCTCCTAGAACTCCACAAGAAAATGAAGTAGTAGAAAGATGCAATATAATGTTGGTTGAATGTGCAAGATCTATGATTATTGTTGTAGGTTTGCCTAAAATTTTTTGTGCTGAGGCTGTTATGGTTGTTGTTTATTTAATTAATAAATCAGCATATTTTTCTTTAAATAATGAAGTACCAAAGTCTTTGTGGAGTGGAAGACATGTGGTTTAAAACAGGCTCCTAAAGCGATGAAAAGGAAATGGAATTTACTCCAACAAAAAAAACTTGGGAATTGGTGGAATTTCCCAAGGAACCTAAAGCACTTCAAGATAGATGGATTTTTACTTTAAATAATGAGGTAAATGGGAAGAATATTTATAATGCTAGGCTGGTAGCTAAAGGTTATGATCAAAAACTAAGAATTGATTTTACAAAAATATTTTCTTCCATTGTAAGAATTCTTTTATTTAGATTTTTTTTTCATTGGTTACTTGTTTAAATCTGGAGTTAGAAAAATTAAATGTTAAAACAACTTTTTTACATGGTGATTTAAATAAAAAAAATCAACATGCATTAGCGAGAAGGATTTGTTAATGAAAATAAACCTCATTATGTGTGATGCTTAAGGAAAAGCTTATATGGTTTAAAACAGGCTCCTAGGCAGTGGTACAAAAAAGCTGATTCTTTTATGCACAAAATGGGTTATTGTATGAGTGACCTTGATCATTGTGTTTATTTCCCAAGTAATAAAAATAAATTTCTAATTTTGTTGTTGTATATAGATAATATAATAATTGTAGAAAATGATATATCAAAAATAAAACAACTTAAAATAGAGATGAGTAAATAGTTTTCTATGAAGGATTTGCAACAGGCCAAACAAATTCTTGGAATGCATATTTACAAAGACAGAAAGTAGAAAAAACTGTAGCTTAGTCAAAGTGAGTATATTAAAAAAGTGTTGAAATGTTTTAATATATCAGAGTAGAATCTATAAGTATTTCTTTGGCCTCTCATTTTCAATTATCTAAGAAATAGTATCCTAGTAAAGAAAAAAAATTGCAAAAGTAAAAGATATTTTGTATACTTCTGTTGTTGGCTCTTTAATGTATACTACAGTATGCACTCATCTAGATATAACATATGCAGTAACTATTGTTAGTAGATATATGAATAATTATGGTTGGAATCATTTGCTTGTGGTGAAATGGATTCTCAGATACTTAAAGGGAACTCAATCTTCCTATTTATGTTTTGGAAATAATAATTTGAATATTTGTGGTTATGTGGATGTAAATTTTGTAGTTGATTTAGATACTAGACATTCAACTATATGTTAAGCTTTTGTTTTAGGAGGTGCTACAGTAAGTCGTATGTCAAAACTTCAATCTCTAGTAACTTTGTCCACTACAAAATCTAAATATGTGGCATTAACAAAAGCATGTAAGAAGATGTTATGGTTGCAAAGATTTTTATAGTTTCTTGATGTAAAGCAAGACAGTTTATCAAATTTTCTACAATAGCCAAAGTGCCCTACATTTAGCAAGGCACAACAAAACATATTGACATTAAATACCATTTTATTAGAGATGTTGTTGAAGAAGATTTAATTAATTTGCAAACAAATTAGTATGAAGAAAAAGTTGCTCATGCATTGACTAAGATGGTAGCAAGAGATGTGCATGTTTTTTTGCACAAAATAGCTTGGAATAGCAGCGACGTAAGAATGCAACTTAGAACTAGTGCATTTCTAGCTTGAAAATTTGTAGATTTTTCTTCAAGTACTAAAATTGCTAATTGTAGTTAATGTGAAAAAACAAAGAATTGTTAACTTTCAATTAATGTGAAGAAAACTCTTCCTCTATTTTTTATTAATTTATGTCTTTTATAACTTCTGGCTTTGTAATCTCTTCTTGAGATATGATTAGTAGTTTCTAAAACTATCTAAAGTTTGTAATAGAAAAAATATAGTTGTTTTCTTCTATAAAATAAGGGTGGGAAGATGTGTTAAAGCACCACAACAACAATAAGAACAAAGTGTGAGAGGAAGGACTGAAAGGTGTGGATACAGCAAGAAGCTGTAAGAGCTATCAAGGACAACTTGTGTCCTTGAGTTATTTTCTCCAAATAAAGGAAGAGCTCTGCACTAGTTCCTGTGATTTTTTCCTCACTTTTTTCTACGTAAATAACACCATACACTTAAAAACTAAGGGTAAAAACTAAGGGTAAACTATGCTTGGCTTCCGCAAAGCTAATCTAGAGCAAAAAAGCGCATCTAGATATAAAATCAGCTATGTATAGATGCTGATGTGGCATCCAAGGCTACTAACATCAAGAGCTTGTATCAACAAAACACAAACAAAAGGATATAAACAACAACAGCTCAATTCGAGGAGGAGATGGGAAAAAAGCTCAAAACATACACACAGCTTAAAATCACGATACATGAATAAACAGCCAAGCTCAAAATATATACCAATCACTCAACACACAATAGTTTAATCTCATTGGTTTTAATTTCATTGGTGGAGTACTTGTGTATTCCAAAAGATTGAAGAGCCCGCACCAACTCAAGGCATTTAATTACATCAAAATATTGACTCTGTTTTTTTGCTTGGGATCCTGCTATAATTCCCTTAATTTGGGCTGCGAGGCTATCAGCTTGCTTCAGGTACTGGACTTCCTGAGAATTCTCACAGGATAGAGAAAGAAAAAACAACAGATCAATAAACAACAAATTTTCAAATTAAAAATTAAAAAATGAAATGTTGCCT
Source organism: Gnetum montanum (assembly GCA_015680685.1). Taxonomy (NCBI): domain Eukaryota; kingdom Viridiplantae; phylum Streptophyta; class Gnetopsida; order Gnetales; family Gnetaceae; genus Gnetum; species Gnetum montanum. The sequence goes on along the minus strand of MNCI01007030.1, from coordinate 49,609 downwards.
CCTACAAAATAGCGTGAAGCCAAGGATAGAATTAGTTGTTCATTCCACACATTGCCATGAAACTCCACAGACGCAGCACGTTGGCTGACTGTGGTAGTGCTTTGTGCATGAGACATTTTTTCTGTAAAATTAACTAAAAAGCTCGAAGAAGAAGAGAACCAGAACAATTCTGTTGCAACTAAATAAGATTTGAGTTTCTTCTTCGCCTAGTTCCTAGTTTTTATGGGCTAAAAGGATTGGCAGGGTTCATTTCTTTCCTTTACTTTCCCGCTGTTTGCCTGTGCCTGTACGTAGTCTACAACAAAAAGATAAATAAACACGTGACTTGTTTCATACATTTCATTTTACAGCAGGTAAGGTGAATTCAATTTGGATAAGATTCCAATCCTCTCATATCATATCAGAGGACGACACCAAAAGAAAAGAAATATCCACTGCATTGCATGTTACACGTAATGGCATTATAGCGTAAAATTTTCAGCGGTACCAACCAATGATACGGTGAACACCATCACCATGATGTAAGTTAAAAGGAAGATCGTAAGGAACTTCAAGCACACCATAGACGGTTCTTGTTTATGTCACCATCTACACAAAGATTCTTATCTATTTTTAACTTACTTTTTTCTGTCACGTGATTTACATCAACTGCAGAGGCTTTACATATTTTTATGATCCCACTTACCATCTAATTATACGGTGAACACCGTCATCATGATGCAACTTAAAAAGTAGAGAGGAAAGAATTTCAAGGACACCATCGACAGACAGTTCCTGTACAGGCTTTATATGCTTTTTATAATCCCTTTTACCAGCCAGAATTATTATTATTTTATTTTTTCCCCTTGATCTTTGTTACTATAAAAGGTATGCAAATATGTTGCAAAGTTTAGAAAATTATTCTCACTCATCTCATCTTCAAATGAATTTGGATAAAACCAAATTAATAGTTTATGGTACAAGAAATACCTATTATGGAGGAAGTGCATGAATGAAAGAATAACATGAGGTTTCAAGGCATTTGTGATAAACTTTGGAAAGATATTGAAAAAGTGCACAAAACTGTTCTTCTCCATGAGTTAAAGGTGAAGATGCAAATATATTACTCAATGGTATTCTGTAAATGTCATATATTACGTTTAGAAGCAGAAGCCTTGTGTCCATTCATTAGATACACTCATAGTTTGCATATCTCAAGGCAAGATAAATTCTATAAAGTAATTCTTAAGGACTTACGAGACTATGCTTGGTATCTTAAGTGAATGCAATGGTTAATAAAATGATATATCTCTTGGAACGAAGTACAACAAAATCCTACACATATTTGCTAGCTAGTCAAACAAAAATTTTAACAAAGTTGTGGTCAAATGTAAAAAGTAAGAAATAGTTTTATTTACACTACATTAGATCAAATAAACTAGATGTAGTAGCTTACTATATTTCAGCTACTATTTTAATCAAGCATCAGAGTACCATGCAAGTTTCATTTAAGTTTATATCATTATAGAAACAATTTCAATCTAGCACATGCAAGTGCCATCAATGCAAGTGCCATCAATATGCTCCAGCTAGTCAAATAAAAGTTCAGAGAAAAACACATGTATAAGTTGTGTAGGTTAAAAGCCCTTGAAAATGAGTTGCATATGTTTCTTTTCAATATTATGATTACCAATTTAAGACATTGTTATAATGTTGGAGCAAAAAAAGTTGTATGAATTATTTTTACTAGCCTCATTGTTGCTTGCTCATTTTGTTGAGCATGCATTTATTTTTTATAAAAATGTAATATTGATCCAATAGATCCTATGGGTCTTCAAACATAATAAAGTATTAGTTTCATTATTCTTATCCTTGGAATTAACTTGATTTTTAATATATTTAACTTCAAATTAGTTTTTTATCCTAAACTTTAGCATCTTTTTTCTTGTGTTGAAAAGGACAAACATTAAATAAATGTTGTTTATAATGATGAAAGTTGTAATAATTAGGAAGATTATAGGATGTAGTTGCTTAAGTATAAGTCTTCTCACCCACTTGCAATACCAAATATTTTTTAAAAGCTTAATAAAAAGAATTTTAATAAAAAATCTACAAAATAATATAAAAAGAGAAAAAGCAAAAACACTTTAAAAATAGTAATAGTAAGACAAATAAAAAAGAAGAAAAAACATGTGAAAATTATATTTGTGCATTAAACCTTTTTGAATATCAAAATTAAACACAACTTCCACATACTTGTTGATACAGAAATTTAGGCCCTAAGGCAAACTAATGCACAATGCTTGAAAGTGCATAATTTTACAAGGTTGTTGGCTAGGTGATGAGACGCGATTTACACTAGGCCGCGATATCGCGGACGCGA
>MNCI01007027.1:25368-89354 GCA_015680685.1 Gnetum montanum | reverse complement strand
AGTGTTCTGATGTTTGATGAAGTTGGCACCTTCCACGAACAGGGTAGTTGCAGGAACATTTGGTTGGCCTTGACGTATCATGCTGTAAAGACCCGTTGTTCCTCTTCGTAGGCTCTGGCTTTGTCTTTGTATTCATGAAGATCTATTAGCTATCAAGCCAATTCAGTTGCTACATCTTTCTATCCTTGGTAGCTTGCTTTGACCACCTCAAGTTTAGAATTTGCAACATCCAATTTTTCAACTAGCTTCTTGCATTCTGCAAATTTTGCCTCATATGTGAGATGGGTGGAAGCTACCTACTATTCGAGCTCTATTCTCAAGCACCCTGCTATTAACATGGAAAGGTTTACATAGTCATGCACAACATACTCTTGAAGATCGTGGATGCCTAACTTCTTAAGAGTTTGAAGCAACATCATGGGCATAGATCAATTTGGGGGCATTACAATGTTTTCCTCAATATCATGCTATCACAGTTGCTCATCCTAATGTAAGATGAAGGTGAAGCCTTTCATGTACTCATCTGGATGAGTATATACCACTTTGCACTGCTATGGGACTGGTGGTTTAACATCATCATGCCTATGAGAAGAAGAAGACATTTTGCAAAACAATTAAAATTATCAGTGTGATTTTGGTGATTATATATCTTTTAAGAGTGATGTTGACCTTGGGGTTCATCCAATGATATTAATAATGTTCACTAATCCTAGATAGCACACATTTCAACAAAAGAGAGTCCCCAACAATGGCACCAATGATGAGTGGTTGAGGTACCCCTATGCCCAATTATATGAATAAAAAATCATTCATGCATGATCTAGTACAATTCTATAAACTCTCTAGTTTCTAGTACACTAGTCTTCTAGGAAGTGAACCCAATCCTAAAGGTCATCCAATGATATTCCAATTATACTTGTGATGCACATGGTATAGTTAAGTGTAATCAAGGCATATGATTTTTATTATTTTGTGTTTTATGTTCTTTGTTTCTTAGAGTAGAGAGATGAAATAATTTAACTAATTTAATTTAACTAATTAACTATTCTCTAACTAGTCCTAACATAAGCATTTGGTCCAACTTTCTGTACACATCCTAAACCCACATATCCACTGCTAAGTTACCAAGTGCTACACTACTAGGCACACCAAGCAATAATGCTATTGAGATTATGAAGTGAATATGTGTTTATGCTTGAAGTGGTTGTACTTATGTGTTTAATCTATTTGGATAATCTTGCTTAATTACTAAAAAACATTGAATAAACAACTAAAAAAATTAAATGCATGAATTAAACATTTAAACTATCTAGAATGCTATAAGTTTTATCAAGAAGCTCATCTCTATTACCACACACATTGTCATGCTCAGGTATAATAGTGCTTGAATAAATATCTGTACACTCAATGGCTCCTACTGTAGGCACTAAAGAAAATATTCCAACTTTTGAATGTAAAAACTACCAAATTTTGGCTATTTCTATGACTTAAATGCCCATAAACATTGTTGAAAGCTTGTATTTATAGTTTTTTCTATATTATTGCATCAATAAGGCCCCATAGATGTAGCAAATGCTATGTTGATGTGGCCCCATCAATGGGGCAACACCATGTAAACAAGGCCTCGTTGGTGAGGCCATGTCAATTGGGGCCCATCAACATGTCACTTTGATGCTCATAATCAAGTAAGATTCATCTTTCTAAGTTAGAACATCTTATCATTTTAGAAAAGAGAAATGACATTTTTTCTTCTTCTAGCAATTTTCACACATGAGTAGGATTATAAATGGAAAAATGCTCCACCACTACGTAGAAAGAAAAGGTAAGTATGGGAATCATTAAGAAAATTGATGATAATTTCTATATTTTCAATTTTCTTGTTGTCTTGCATGTGCCAATGAAGAAAATATTTAAGATCATCCCATACCATGATCAAGTGGACTACACAAAGTGGTTTGACCATACTAATCTAGCTATTTGTCAAAAGCTTGAGGTGATGGAGGGTAAAACATTCATCAGATTCTAATCAATTAGTTTTATCAAGAAGAAATCCTAGAATTATACTAAAATTTGAAGCTCCATCTCACCAAGATGGATCCTTCAAGGGACTCCCTAGTTTCCTCAATGAGGAAGACTAGTATCATAATCATGATAACATGACTCTAGAAGTGGTTTGGCCTACATACTAGTGGCAAGAACACATTCAAACTAAAGGTCAAGGAGGAGGAAAAGTATGATCATTTTTACCAATTCATAAGAGAGTGATTCCAGCAAGATTTAGATCCAAGGACTTCATTTTGTAAATCTACATCTAGAGCACTACTTGATGGCCAAGATGATCATCACTAATGTCCTTCCATTAATGAAAACCACCTACATTCTAAGCCCAACCCTTTAGATTATGAAGGCCTTGAAATATGGTGAGGAGACCAACTTCAAATGCCTGCCAATTAGGTACATGATATATCATTACAATGAGGATGCACTTAAAGTATTTTTTCCTTTTATGATTTAGCCATATTGTAAGAGTTTAGTCTATTAGAGCCCTACATAAGCACAAGGGTAAACCTCACTATCCTATAGAAGGATACCTTCATAAGGTTCCTCAAGATTTATACCAAGCTCAATCCCTTAAATAAGGAATCTAATGACCTAGGTTCCATGTTAGCACCTTAGGTTAACAAGGTGTGAGAACTCTAGGAGGGAATGAGGATATAGCTCTATGAGGAGAAGTTCACCTAGAGGGATATCTTGACCATGTTAAAGAGGGTAAGTTCTACCCTCATAGCAATGAATAAGAGGATTGCTAATATTGAGAAGAACATGCACCTATAGATTTGGGATGATGATGAGGGGGCTAAACCCTCAAAATTTGAGGAGGATATGAAAGTCAAAGAAGGATCTAAGGTTTAATCCTTATGTTTTGTTTTCTTGTCTTTGGGGACAAAAATGCCATTTTGTATATAAATTCTAGACCTACATATGTTATGATTTTTGTTATATGTATGATCTCTTGGTTATAAACTTGGATTTAATAAAGGCCTGAACACCTTTGAAATTCTCTTTATGCTATGAATATCATCATTAATGAGAAGGACTAGGAATGAATGTTTCTTTTTATTTTAATCACTGTTTGTGAGATCTAGAATAAATTATTGGAATTTCTTGGTATGATAATTATATTTAGGCTTGGTGATAGTTATAATATTTGGAACAATATATGGGTTATTAAAGTAGAATAATGGTATGTGATTGAATCAATATAATACATATAAATATATTATATTCATTCATTTTTAAGGGATATAATTCACCTCTATTGATCAAGAACTAGCCAATGACTAGTAGGAGGCTATGATGAACCATCAATTTATTTTAATTTTAATGTAGAGAAAACTTAAATTTTTTTTGTTATTTTATTTAATTGAAGTAAATTGAATTTCTCAATGGTATGTGATATGTATTAATCACTTTGTTAAGTCTATGTTATCATAGGATATAGCAAAATTGATATGCATTGATAACATATTGATGTGCATAGAGAACTTCAATAAATTCCAACAATAGATATAGGATCCACAACATCAAAATCAAATTATATTAACCCAAATATTATTGATCTCCACAATGATTATGATAGAAATTGATAACATTAGATCAAAGGAAATCTAGAACTCACCATAAAATAGAGATATCAATTCATACCATGGACTCCATGAAGTTCAAAAATCAATAGACATAACAATCATGATTCAAATTGATAAGTACCTATACTAGTATCAATTCATATCAATTTCCTCAATGAAAATTGGTATGTCTATCTTGTTAATGTTTTCCAAATTTAACATGTAAGATCTTCCAATATAAAAGAAAATCACTTTACCCAAGAGGGGAAGATTCAATACCAATAGTACTCACATCAATTTGCAATCAAATTCTTAATTCATCTTAGAATTTTTAAATGATGATTCATTGAAACTTATGATAACTATAGATCATTGGAGACTATTGGAGAGTTGTTGAGGTTTCTACATTATAAAATAGTGAGGTAGACTCACAAATTGGGTGGTATCTCTTTTGTGATAACCACAACTTATGATTTCTATTTAATTATTTTAAATTTGATTTAATCATTTAATTTTCACTCTTGAACTTAAGATTAGAAGTTAGGATGAAATTTTATGTTTTGGCTTAAGAGTGATAGTCATAAGCATGGGATTTGATTGGCTTTGAATCTAATCATTTGTTATCTTGATGCTTTCTTTAACTTTCAACCATTACTCCACAAATAAAACTTACACCTTAGTCATAAATGAGGTGACATTCCTACAACAAAAATAATCTAGCCTTAGAATTTTGGCTGGCTTGTCAACCATGTCACTATGCTTTTTATTTTCTTTCACAAACTCTTGTCCAAATCTAGATATTTGTACTTCTAAGTCAACCAACTATCTATAGGTTTCTTAATTCTTGAAATAAAGTAGAGATATCTTCTTCAAAAAATTTATTATTGGAATTCAAGTCTACATTCTTCATTGTTAAGTGATGAACTCTATAGAGTAGTTCAAAATCTTTATTCAAAGTTGTAGTTATTCTTACTTATTTTAGATATTTGAGCTCTTTTGCTTTAGCATCCACTAAATTTAATGCCTTCGACATCTCATTATAATACTTCTTAAATTCTTTGGTATACTTTTCTTTATTTGAATATGTGTACTACATATCCTTATTTTAAAATTTCCTTTTGCACCAAAGCATTTATAAAGGAACTTTTTTCTTTATCCTACTAATTTTCCAAAACTTTCATTTTAAAGAAGTAACTCATGGTGGTGTTATTTAAAAGTATCAAACTAAATAGAAAATCATTACTTACACTATGGAATATTCTTTAGTCATTCAAATAATATCTTTGAAAAGTTTGGATCTCATAGTGGATCAAAAATCATCATCATCTATGACTTGAATATCCTTTCATCTCTTTCATTATACAACATTTCCACAATAGGTTTTAGGACTTTTTATGGTCTACGGTTTAGTATCTATGGTTTAGCAAAGCTAATTCTCATGATTTCCTAAACATAAAAACATTAGTAGATCCCATCTCTTGACATAGATAAACCTAGGACACCTAGATAATTTTATGTTGATTGCATTACCAATGATGATGTAGGAATCAAGTGCATAGGTTGGAATTTTTTTCTATTCTATCCAATTATTGAACAAATAATTGCACCTACTAGTATAGGTTTTGGAACCCTAAAATAATTATAATATAAGTACATCTAATATATATAGTCCAATTGGAACTTTATACCTTAGCATTGCTCACCAAAATTGAACCTATGACTTTGAGTTTTCAAATCAATATTCTTACCACTAGGCTAAAGCCTCATTATTTGCAGATGATAGTAAGACCATGTCATCTATCCTTGTATCTCCAATTGATAATAGGTCCTTACTATGAGAATAAAATTCTCAACAATGATCATATATGATATAAACTAACCTACACTAGTTCACTAGCACTATCTCCAATAATGGTGGTCTATAATTTTCAGGGTAGACTATATCATAATATATGAATGGACTAACTTTAATGTTTAGTATAGCTTAGGTGATTTCAAGTCATTGTCTTCTCACATAGACAAGTACTATTCCTTATCCTTGTATAATTTAGTTTAGGTGAGGCATATGATTATTGATGTCTCTTTAGCCATGATTATGCTAAGTAAAGGCATATAAATTAATTAATTTATGTAATCAATAAATAATGAAACTAAATCCTAAAGAACTTTATTCTCAAAATGACAATGTTCAAGTATAAAATTTACCATAAATTGTGAGAAACAATCACTAGGAGGTATTAACCACAACTTAGACAAAACATTTTTTGATTGTTTAACTAGTCAAATCTCCATTTCTGTATGTTCTTCCTTTAAGAATGATTCTATAAACCACTTGAGTACTATTTATTTTTTCTAATTCTTCACCACAGTGCACATCATATAGATGGCTAAAATGTTAAGCTTTATAAAAAAATCAAATTATTAACACCATCCCTTACGCCTAACATTTGAATAGTTTAATTTATATTACTACATATGCAAAAATTTTATGTTTCTAAAGTTATATGATAAAGAGAATACATACAATCACATAAAATCTCTCTACAATACCACAACATAAAATTAAGAATTTAATTCGCCACCAATAATTATGAAATAAATTTGGTCAAACAAAAATTCATTAAAATAATCATTCCAATAAATTACTATTTGACTCAAAATATGAACAAATATCCTTGATTTTATAAAACATGATAAAAGAATTAATGGTGATAATTGGCATTTCTTTCTTAATAAAGAGGTTATGTTATAGATTATTTTTCCCTTAAATGTTCCTCTAAAATAATAAAATGAATAGTTGAAGATATCAAGACATTACCTCTTTTAAAATATGCTATAACATAAAGAAAAATCAAAACAATTAAGAAAGAAAATAACATATCAGAGATTAAATTTCAAAAATCAACTTCAACATCTCACACTAAGATGTCCAAAAATTGTAAACAAGTGAGAAATAAAATGGGCATTATTAGTTCTCTACCATAGAATCTATATCTACATTTAAATTTTTTGAAAAACACTAGAGGATTATGAAACCTCACTCATGCCTAGTGAACTATTCTTCATTGCAAATTTAGGTGTAGTTTTTGGTGTTGAAAATAATGAAGCTTTTGGATCTTGATTAGTATTAGACTTTAGTTGACTAATACTTAACTATTTGACAAAAGAGATTTGTAGATATAATTGAATACTACTTGTATTCATGATTAACACATATATGGTACAACAAAAAGATCATCGTCAAATTTAACTAACGAATTCAAAACCTATTTATAATGTATAAAAAATTCATCAATAACTACATGGTCTTTAACTTGTAACCTTTTCATCATATCACTATGTTTTTTCTTTTCTTTTGTAAACTCTTGTCCATTTCTATATTTTTGCACTTCTACATAAACCAACCATTTGCATTTTTCTAAATTCTTCTAATAAAGTAGAGTTATCTTATTTCAAAATTTTATTATTGGAATTCAACTGTTCATTCTTCATTGTCAACTCATAAACTCTATTGCATAGTTAAAAATATACATTCAAAGATGTAGTTATTCTTATTTATTTTAGATATTAGAGTCCTCTTGCTTAAGAATATACTAAATTTAATGCCTTGGACACCTCATTATGATACTTCTTAAATGCTTTGGTATATGTTTCTTTATTTAAATTTTTCTACTACAAATCCTTATTTTAGAATTTCATTTTGTACCAAATCATTTATGAAGGCACTTTTATCTTTACTAATTATCCAGAACTTCATTTTGAAAGAAGGAATTCATGGTTATGTAATTTAAAATCATCAAATCAAATAGAAAATCATTACTTACCACTAATCAATATTCTTTAGACATTTGAATAATATCTTTGAAAAGTTTGGATCTCAAAGTGGATGAAAATTATCTTCCAACTATGCCTTCAATATCCTTGCATCTTGCTACATTATATAACATTTCCTTAATATCCTTGGATTTTTTATGATTTAAGGTTTAGAATTTTTTATGATTTCTAGGATTTAGGGTTTTTAGGGTTTAGTGTTTTTCAAGGATCATAATTTAGATTTTAGGGTTTTTCAAGGATCATAATTTAGATTTTAGGGTTTTTCAAGGATCATAATTTAGGTTTTAGGGTTTATTGTTTAGGGTTTTTATGGTTTAGGGTTTAGGATTTTTAGGATATAGAATTGAAAATTTTTATGGTTTAGGTTTTCTAGGGTTTAGGATTTAGGGTTTTTAGAATTTATGGTTTAATTTTTTTAGTATTTATAGTTTTGGGTTTTTTAGGATTTAGTGTTTTGGGTTTTTTAGGGTTTAGGATTTATGATTTGGGATTTAGTGTTTTTTAGGATTTACGGTTTGGGTTTTAGCATTTCTAGTTTTGGGAAGCTAATTTTTATGATTTCCTAATTTTCAAAACATTGGTGAAATCCATCTCTCAACCTAGACAAACCTAGAAGGCCTAGATAATTTCATGTTAATTACATTACTAATGATGATGTACGAATCAAGTGCAGAGGTTGGGATTTTATTCTATATTGTCTAATTATTGAAAAAATAATTGCACCTACTAGTAGGGGTGTTAAAACCCTGAAATAATTGTTATAAAAGTACAGCCTATATAGATAGTCTAATTAGAACTTTATAACTTACCATTGCTCACCAAAATCGAATCCAATACTTCAAGTTTTCAAATCAAGAGTCTTGCCACTAGGCTAACACCTCATTGGTTGGACATGATAGTAAGCCCACAACATCTATCCTTGAATCTCCAATTGATGATAGGTTCTTATTATGAAAATAAAGTCCTCAACAATATATAATGCAAACTAACCTACACTAGTTCATTAGCACCATCTTTGACAATAGTGATCTAAATGTGTCATGGTAGACTATATCATAATCTATGAATGGACTAACTTTAATGTTTAGTATATCTTCGATGATTTCATGTCACTATCTCATTAATTAGACTAGTAGGGGCCCTTATCCTTGTATAATTTAGTTTCGATGAGACATGATTATTGATGTCTCTTCAACCATGATTATGATAAGTGAAAACATAAAAATGAATTAATTAATCTAATAAATAAATAATAAAAATAAATCCTAAAAAAATTATTCTCAAACTAATAGTGGTCAAGTATGAACTTTACCAGCAATGGTGAGAAATAATCATTGGGAGGTACTAACCACCCCTTATCTTGAACATTTTGTGATCATTTAACTAGTGGAATCTCCATTTCTATATGGTCTTTCTTTGAGAATGATTAGACAAACCACTTGAATATCATTTTTTTCTCCTTATTATTCAACATAGTGCACATCGTATAGATGGCTAAAATGTTAAGCTTGATAAACATATCAAATTATTAACACCATCCCTCAAGCTTAACATTTGAATAGTATAGTTTGTCCTAGTACATATGCAACAATTTCATGATTGTAAAATTAAATTATCAAGAGAATATATATATAATCCTTTAAAAATATTTCTACAATCCACAACATAAAATCAAGAATTTAATTCACCACCAACAAATATGAAATGAATTTGGTCAAAGAGAAATTCATTAAAAGAATCATTTCAATAATGCACTATTTAACCTTAAAGATCAATAAATATTCTTGATTTTATAAAATAAGATAAAAGAATTAAAGATGATAATGAGCATTTATTTCTTAATAAAGAGTCTATATTATAGATCATTTTGGTGTTAAAAGTTTCTCTAAAATAATAAAAGGAATGGCTAGAGATATTAGGGCATTACCTCTTTTTAAAATATGCTATAACATAAACAAAAACCAAAATCATTAAGAATAAAAATAATATATCAAACAATAAATTTCAAAAATCAACTTCACCATCACATACTAAGATGTCAAAAAATTATAAATAAGTAAGAAATCAAATGAGTATCATTAGTTCTCTTCCATATACACCTTTTTAATTTTTTGAAAAACACTAGAGGACTATGAAAATTCTTTGATAACTAGAGAATTATTCTTCATTGCAAACATAGGTGTAGCTTTTGATGTTGAACACAATTGAGCTTTTGGATTTTGATTAGTAATAGACTTTGGTTGACTCATACTTGACTATTTTATGAGATATTTGTGAATATCATTAAATGCTATTGTAGTCATGATTAACACTGTAGCGATCAAAAACATTGGTGGCTGGAAAACACCGAGAGGTCATTGGTCATGATAGTCTTAACCTCGAATCCATGGGAGAACTATGCTAGATAAACAGAAATGGGGTGCCCTGGATGGTCTGGTAGATTAGATAGGGACTTATTCAGTGTTAATATAACCTTTCATAAATGGATAATTTGAAAATGTGACTTCTAGCATAAAATGACAACTTTAAATGCAAAAGAGATAGAAAAAAATGTAAAAATGCAATTATAAGCAAGAAAAAAAAAGTAAATTGTAGTTAAGAAAAATGCACCGGTTCAAGAACGTGACTTCACTCTGTCAAGGTGGATACAATTGGTTGCACGATGCTGAGGGGAGCAGGGATCCCAAGAGTAACCAAGATGTTTAAAGTAAGATAGTTGTATGCTTGAATGCAGGTTTAGGAGTCAACAATGTAGAATGCTATGAGGATAGTAGAAAAGAGCAGAAAAGAATGCAAAGAGAGAGTGTCAACTATTTACAGTGTCAAACAAGATGTTTACAATGCTTGGGAATACAATGATAACTTCTTGCTTACTTGCTCACCAATTCACTCACTAGCCATCTGAGAGACCTTTGAGCATTGCTCATTGGGGTATTTATAGGGTTAAGGGCATGTGAAAGATTCGGTTTGGACACCATGTGCCTTGGGCCTATGTTGACTTGTCTATGCTGCATGTGCATGCATGACCGTTGGATGTGCATGTTCGTTGGACGAGCCTGCCATGCTGTAATTGCGAACCTGCCACGCTATAATTATGCCATCAAAGCTTGGAGATGTGTGCCAACGGTGCAATTAGGTGAAGTGCATTGATGTGGTGTAATTGTCTACTACGTTGTACTGTGCTTTGTAGCATAGCATAGCAACTTTCTACGTCATGCCACGCTATGCAGCATAGCATAGCATAGCCACCAGTTTGAAGCAAAAACTTGCGTTGCGTCCTACTACATGTGTTGGAAACCCTTGAAGTGTGTTGATTGTTTATTACATATTTTCTATGTTATGCTATGTAGCATAGCATAGTGTGGCAGCTGACCTTAGTTGCAAAAAAATTGGCAATCTACAAAACCTTGCCTTTTGCGCTGTGAAACTTGTGAACTTGCTGATCCTACCCTTTGAGATACCTTTCATGACTCCTACAGGTTTGCTACACTATGCTATGCTATGTAGCATATCGTAGCATAACAACTGACACAACCTACTTTTTGCTAAGTTTGCTGCTTTCTGGTGAAGGAGCCATTGCTGAAGAACTTGGAGTCGAGCAAAGAAACTATTTTTGAAGGCCAAAGGTGCTAACTTAGTGCAATATAAATCACTAAGTAGGCCGAGCCTTCCTATCTTGCTCTCGCTACACTAGTGCAGTATCTCATCTTGTAACAATTTATGCTTGAGTATTTGAACAACTATCTCCCGAAGCCTGCTACGCTATATAGCATGGCGTAGCGTAGCAAACTCCTTGACTAGAAAACCTACCAAACTATTTAGCACATTTTGAGCACCACTGATAACTTTCCACATCATCTCTGAGTAGGCTATCAGTTGGATGAATTACCCAACTAGAAAATTTGCCAAACTGAATAGCCTAAACATGAAACATCCAATTCTTGCAGAAGTGACATGACGCTACTTGAATTGTGATGGCTTGGTGAAGCAAAGATGCCTTGATTTTTTAGGGTGTTTCATTGGCCCCTCTTTGTCGACGTATGGAGGATGGACCCAAGAGATGTTGACAAAGAATATGAAACACAATGGAAGATAAAATGCTAACATTGTTGTGCGGTGATTGTCAAGACATCGCTTAGCTGTGCTTGAGAGTGTTACATTGGTTTTTTACGAGGGGAAAGGGCTAAGCAAAGAGGAAGGAGGTTCAGAAAAAGGGTAAAGATGAGGTTTAGTAGAGTCCCTTGTCGAAGTGCTTATGAGGGAGTTGTTCGCATTTTCATCTTTACTTTCGTTGACCTTCGACCTCTTGTTGAAACATTTGGAGAGGATGACTGCAAAATGGCTTACATGCCATTTGCTTTAGGCACGTGAGCCTTTGCTCTCTTACGCTTTTGCCTTTTGCTGCTTTGCTGTTTACATTTGTGAACAACCTTCTTGTAGGATAGGTGTTTCTTTCCCCGGATGAGTTGTGTTACATTCTCATGAGGGCTTTGACCTGCCTACAGATGCTTCCCATGCAACGAGCTATGTTACACATGTCATTGACTTTGCGGTTGAGCAAATAAAAGGGCTTAACAGGAATTGGAAAAATCTTGTAAAAGAGGGAAGCGAGTAGGCATTGCAGGTGCAAGAAGTAGGGTAAAGGAAAGAAGCTTAGAAGGTAGGACAGGATATGCACTCTGAAGTAGCCAAGCTAGTTGAGACAATCACTTCGCAATGTTGTAGCATTTTCTACCATAGAGAGATGCACCTTTGATCGATGCCTTATCGGAACACACCCTACAAATACAAAGAGCTAACTAGAAGAAACAACCATGATGAAAAATGAGGGAAAAAGGTCTTGCTTACTACATACATTGTTGAAGCTCTTGGACATCGTTGTTGGTGTACGATGTCCAAAGTAGGAAGGCCAGTAGTGGCCTTGGTAGCATCAGCATGGAGGAGCTGGCATCGAAGGAGCAAGGAGTTGCTATGAGTATGGATGCTTTGGAATCCCTACCAAAGGCATGCATAATCAGTTTAGCTATGGGATTGGCTACCACATAGCTAAACATCGCTTGAGCCCAAACGCTGTTAGGGTGTTGAAGGGTAACAATATTGTGGCTGGGCCACAATACTGCTGGAACTCCAGTAGCAGGCATTGATCGAGGAACTACCGTCAGGGCGATGGGCTATGATGAAGGTAGGTTCGGGGGATCAGTGAGTTGTCATATGACATCTCTGAGGGATTAGCAAGGTGCTAGGAGTAGTGGTATTGCATATGTTCCATATCGTGTTCTCATCGTGTTGTGAACTACATTCTAGAACTACAATGTCCCATCCCACGATGGCACTGTGTAGGCTTGCTTAATGTGTACTTGATGTAGATGAATGTTGGGGATGTGCCGTGAACCTAGCTTAAGGTCCTGGTAGACCGTGTGTTGGTTTAAGGTCCTAGCTAACCGCTATGCTGGTTTACGGTCCCAGCAAACTGTATGTGTTGGTTTAGGATCCTAGTAGACCGTGTGTGCCTATTTAATGTCATAGAAGATGTGCTGTGCCATTTTATAGTCATAGTGGACTAGTTTTGCTAGTTTATAGTGATAGCATACTATCTGTGCTAGTTTATAGTCACAGTGGACTATCTATGCCAGTTTTATGTCATAGCGGATGTTGGTGAAGCTATGCCAGTTTAACGTTGTAGCAGACATTTGTTCACATTTGCTAGTTTTACATTGTAGTGGAAGTTTTCTCACCTTTACTAGATTTACATCATAGCGGACGTTTTCCTTTCTATTTCATGTGCTTAGATGTAGTACAGCTTGAGGTACGAGTGATTCACCGGGTTGGCGAACTCATAGATGTCCATGTTCGCTAGCTTGAAGGCTCCATTCCCTAAGGCTTTAGTGACCATGTATGGGCCTTCCCAGTTGGCTGATAATTTGTTCATGTGCTCATAGAAAACCTTGAGGATGAGGTCTCCCTTCTGTATTGGTCGTTGATATAGGTTTGCATGGTGCTTTTGCTGTTGCTTGCTCTGGTAGCGCTCTATGCGACTTAGCGTTTATGCATGCTCCTCCTCTATTGAGTTAAGGTCAATAATCCTTGACTCATTATTCTAGGCCTCACTCACAACAACAAATAGGATCATCTAGAGTGATGGTATCTACAACTCAAGAGGAAACACAGCTTTAGATCCATAAACAATACTATAAGGAGTTTTACTCATCACGGTCTTGCATGTCATCCTGTAGGCCCATAGAACATAGAGGATTTTCCCATGCCACCATCTCTTGCTATTGCTAAGCATCCTTTTTAGCAAGTTGATGATGGACTTATTTGTAGCCTCTGCCTGCTCATTCCCTTGTGGGTAATACAGGGAGGAGAAGGATTGCCTGATGCCCAGATTACTGCATAAGGTTTGGGTTTCCGTACTACTAAATTGTGGTTGATTTTCAGTTACAATAGTCATCAAAAGCCCAAACCTTGTCACGATGTTATCCAAGATGAAGTGGAAAACCTGCTGAGATGTCATCTTCCTCAGGGGGTTAGCTTCCACCCACTTAGTAAAGTACTTAGTGGTGGTGATAATGAAGTTATGCCTTGTGGAGGACTTGGGCATGATAGGTCCTATGAGGTTTACTCCCCATCGTTGGAAAGGCCACATGATCTACGTTGGGTGTATCTATGTAGGTGAAATGTGTATGAAATTTGTATATCTCTAGCACATGTCACACGTCTTGACCTTTGATAGGCAAACATGCTCCATATGGGGCTAGTAGTACCCTAGGCATCTAATTTTCGTAGCCATATCCCTAGGTACTATGTGTCCACCACACAGTCCCTCATGTACTTCATTAATCACCTTTCACACTGGCTCCTCACCCACGCATGCCAACATTATTCCATCATAGGAATGCTTGCACAGGGCATCATTTTCCATGAGCGTATATTGTCAAGCATGCTTGTGGATCACATCTCTCTAGGCAGATCTTAGTTTGCTTGGGGGTTCACTATATTGTAGGTAGGCTTTAATGTTAGCATACCATTCCTGGGTATCCATAGCACTGATAGAGGCCACATGCCCCACTTGAGTGATAGGCTCAGTACATTCAACAATCAAAGTTGGTAGAGTTGCAAACAAGTGTGGTGGAATATTTAGTGCAAGGGTGGCTACAGCATCTGCTATGGTGTTCTCGTTGCATGGCACATGTTGCACATCTGTAGTTGTAAACTGTTTGAGTACATTTTTTACTAGGTCACAATAGGGTTGCAGATGCATAGATTTGTAGGCATAGACCTTACTAATTTGATTCACAACAAGTTTTGAATCACTGCAAATCGCTAGGTGTTGTATGCGTAGTGTTTGGGCAGCTGAGAGGCCTCTAAGTAGCCTCTCATACTCTACCACATTGTTGGTGCAGGGGAACGCAAAGTGCTAGGAAAATGGGTGCATTTTCCCAGAGGGAAACGTAATGATGGCAGCTGCACTACCTCCTCACACGATTGAGGTGCCATCGAAGTGTAGAGTAGCTTCCAAGTGTGATGGGATGGCATTGATAGTGCTAACATGCTCATTTGGAAACTCAGGATCTATGGTTACCTGGTCATCGATGGGTGAGGTTGTAAGTTGCGTTGCTATAGCTTGACCTTTCATCAATGATTGGCTCACATAGTATAATTCAAACTCCATGGTTATTGCTTTCCACTAGGCTATCCTTCTACTTTCATACAGGTTGTTGGTGATAGCCTAGAGTATGTTGTTTTTGCAAATAATGTTAATTGTACTATGGAACAGGTAATGCCTTCACTTTTTTAATGCAAATACTAAGGCAAGGCAATTCCTCTCCACCTCATTGTATTTTTTCTCATGCGCTATTAATGCGTGACTTAGATAATACACTCGTATCTCATATCCATCATCTCGATTTTGACATAACAGTGCTACAATAGATGTGTCGGAGGTGGTGAGGTAGATGAAGAAAGGCTTGTCCCTTTATGGCAGATGCACAGTTGGGAGGTGCAAAAGCTCTTTCTTCAAGTCATCGAAGGATTGTTGACATTGAGTTTTCCATTCAAAGTTAACTCCTTGCTTTAGAAGATGTCGCATGGGGTGTAAATTTTCAGTTAACTTTGCTATGAACCTTTGGATGAATTATACCCTACCTTGCAAACTGTGAAATTCCTTAAGATTTGTAGGAGGTGCCAAGTTGACGATGGCCTTAACTTTGTTAGGGTCCACTTGTATTCTAGCCTCCGATATTACAAACCCTAACATGCATTCAGTTTTCACCCCAAAGACACACTTCTTAGGATTGAGGCACAAATCATGCATTTGACAACACTTAAGGACTACCCCTAGATCACATGGGTGATTAGCAGCCTCTTTGGACTTGACCACTATATCATCCATGTAGTCATTTACTGTTTCTAGGATGTAGTCATTGAAGATGTAGGTCATGGCTCGCTGGTAGGTTACTTTTGAGCCTGAAAGGAATCATGATGTAACAAAAGGTACCCCATGGGGTCATGAATGTTGTTGTTAGCTGATGCTCTATGTTAATGCGAATTTGATTGTATCCAGAGAAACCATCCATGAAGGATAAAAGAGCATGACTAGTCGTAGTTTTGATGAGTTGATCGATGCTTGGAAGTGAAAAATCATCTTTGATTGTTGCCTTGTTTAGATCTCAGAAGTCTATATAGATTAGTATTCCTCTCGTTTTCTTAGAAACCACAATGATGTTGGATACCCATTTCGAGTAATCAACTACATGGATGAAACTAGTTTCGTGAAACACCCAAAAAAATGTGAGGTCATTCTCACTTCACTAGGCCTTGGAATTTGTGAAACACTATGGTAGTTCTTCAGGAGGAGAACATCCTGAGTTCAGGCTGGCCAGTTCGGTAAATTTTCTACTTTGGGCGTGGACAAGCTCTACATCATCTTGCCTGTCCACCAAAGTAGCCTGCCTAGTTGACAGCCTGCTCAAGGATGGTGCACGGAGTTGGCAATAGCATTCTGGATGTGCAAAAAATAGTTTAGCAAGTTTTCTAAATCACGAAGTTTGCTACGCTACGCTACACCTCACTATGTAGTGTAGCAAGCTTTAGAAGAAAATTGTAGAATGGAGCGTTATGCTACGCTATGCCACGTGACGTAGCATAGCATGGCAATAGCTTCACAACCAGTTCCCATGCCCAATTCCAAGTCATTCAGCAATATCCCTTTCTATCAAGAACTGGCAAACCATGTCTGCTGCTATGCTACACTGAGCTACAAGGTGTAGTAAGGCGTAGCAATCCTGTGGAAGACATATAAGGTAGCTCGAAGGGAAGAAATAGCAAAGTTCACAAGACTTGCATCGCAGGAAGCAAAGTTTGTAAATTGGCAAAGCTTTCATGACTATGGCCAGTTTCTACACTACACTACACTATGTAGCATAGCATAGCATAGCAAGCATGCATCACACATGTAGCAGAATGCACAACAAAATGCTACGCCGAGCACGCTACGCTACGAAGTATAGTAAGGCATGTGGGTCATTGTGCAACATCAATGCACTTCACCTAATTAGATTGTTAGCACATGTCTCTAGATGCTGATGGTGCAATTATGGCATGGTAGGCTCATAGTTATGGCATGACAGGTTCGTATTACAATGGCCTTGTAGGTCTAATGATCATACATGGCACGTGTGCTGCCAGCAAGTCAATGTGGGCCCAAGGTGTGTGGTGTCCAAATCGTCCCTTTTGCGTACACTTGGCCCTATAAATACCCTGGGAAATAGCATTCAAAGTGTTTGAAATTTTCTAGAAAACAACATTCAAAAGAGGTTTGATCCTTGGTTTGGTTGGCACTTTTTCGCTAAGTCTCCTACTCTTTTTCCCTAGCGTTCAAGCTCTCTCCCCGGCACGTTGTAACATCAAGCATTGTAAGCTTTCTGTTTGACACTGCAAATAGTTAGCATGTTTAGTTGACATTTTGATCTATCCCCTTTCTACCACCTTGGTAGAATCCCTACATTGTCAATGCCCAAGGCCATGCCCAAGCACACAACTTGTTTTTCTCTACACATCCTGGTTACTCTCGGGATCTCTGCACTTCGCCATNCTCTACACATCCTGGTTACTCTCGGGATCTCTGCACTTCGCCACGCCGTGCAGCCAACTGTATCCATCTTGACAAAGAAAACCTGTATCTTCGGAGTGGTACAATTTCCTAACCGCATTTTTACTTTATTTCCTGCCTATTGTTGCATCTTGCACTATTTTTCTACTTTATTTATTTTCAAGCATTATTTTGCATTTCCATTCTATTTCAAAAAGTATATGTTGCAAAAGGCTATATAGACACCGATTAAGTCCCTGCCTGATTGACTAGACCATTAAGGGTGCCTCGTATCCGCACACACCTAGCACAGCCCTCTCACAGGTATGGGGTCGAAACTGTCGCACTCCCCGACCCCTCGGTGTTTTCTAACCACCGACATTTTTGGTCACTACAGTTTTCTGGTACTAGAAGAAGGGTCACTTTTTGGTTCCTTTCTGTGTGTCATGGTAGTTCTGTGAGCCTTCTACACCCTGATACGCATAAGCATAGATGTGAAACCCTTTTGCAGTTGTATGTGCTTTGTGTGGTGCAGATCGGTCACCTCGAAGGTTCCTCAAGAGCCCCATAGAACATGAGACCTCCAATTGCCAACTAACAAGCTTACCTTATAGTTGTCTTGCATGCATTCTATACTCCATCTTGTGTGGTACAAAACATTCGCTTCGACAATCCCTCGGGGATCCTGCGAGATGCAAAGCCTTCATGGTCACTAGCTAGCTTTCCCATTTTATGGTAGTCTTGCACATGTTCTACATCCTATCACGCACTGGCGTAAACGTGACACCCATTTGTGGTTATTTATGCCTTGTGCGATGTAGGTTGGTTGCCCCGATAGTCCCTCGACGACCCTGCAAGACGTAAAGCTTCCTTCTTTTTTGCTATTTTCTAGTTTCCTTGTTCGTTTGCACTCGTTTGCATTACTTTGTGCTTTTTTGAATAACTACTCAGCTTGCAATGGCTTTTTCAAGTACTACTGCTAATGCCTTCAACATGGAAGTTCCCTTCAATGTTGAATCTCCCATCACAGTTCAAGACACTACTGGTGCCGAATAACCATGGAATCTGACGCTGGAGACATGTCGATCTCTCAGAATCCAAAACCAAGGACCTGAGGGATTGGCCCAGCAACATGAGCATTACAGTTTCCTTTGTGCAAAGGTGTAGGAAAATCTTCCCTTGGATTTACATGAACTCAAGGAAAAACATAGTTTTGAGTTTGCTTACTGCAACGAGAAGGAATTTGTCCCTATTCTCGGCATTTTGTTACCTTTAACACGAGCATACCAAAGGCTTCTAGACTAGCTAATCTAGTTGGCTAGGCTTAGGGAGCAATAGAACAAAGTGTCCAACCAAGATGACGCTTTCCAGGATAGGCAGGAAGAACTTGATTCCCAATCGGACGAGGGAGGTCCAACCGGCCCTACTCCTTTTCCTCCTACCCAGTCCTTCTAGGCCAAGCTGTCTTCTCTTACCACTCCCTTTATAATTATGCCTACGCTTCCATGCCCATTTTCACTTGTTTCACCTATGCCGTTTGCAGCTACTATGCCTTTGTAGGCTGTTCAGCAACCCATTCCTGTGGCACGTAACATGCCAATTATGGCTACCCTACCACATGTTCATACCATAGAAAATTCACAAACATACATGACTTCTACCTCTATTCCTACATTCACCTCAGTTCCACCCACTGTGGCAGGCCCTAGCCCATCCACATGGTGGGCCTCATTTGTTTCCTCACCTATGCTACAACCATCGCAAATGTCTCATTTGGTGCCCTCTCAAGTACACCAAGCCTCGTAGTCAACACTACCTAACATGGGGCTATGGTCTATGCTACTGGTGACACAAGTATTATACCTGGCAACCCAACCAGTAGCTGCTGCCTTAACAACACCACCTGTCAAGTAGTGGACAACACAGGAAGCACCGCTCATGTGGGTCATCCCAACGGCACAACCAATGGATCATACCGCTGCTCCTGCCATACTGCAATCGGGAGCTACCCCAACAGCTCCCTAGCCATCCACTACATCACAGGTCTAGACCAAGCATTTCAGCTCATCTAGACCCTCACTGAGAAAGTAAAATTCCTCAAAGTTGTTGGGTCCGACACAGTACAAGTCATGGATTTCTACCAAGATGACCCCATCAGCCCTACGATTCCTACTTTGACATTACCCCCAGGGATGTCTCTTCTGCACTTCAAGAAGTACAACAGGGAGGGAGATCCCAACACACATCTTGTCATTTTCAAGTCTAAGTCTTTGCTATTGCAACAATGGCCACACACGATCATTCGTGTCTTCACCATGTCCCTAGCCAGGAAAGCCCTAGATTGGTACCATGCGTTGCCACACTCATCCATTTCAACTTTGGAAGAGCTTTTGACCTAGTTTGTGACATGCTTCAAGTACAATTTGAAGCTAGAAACCATGCTAGATCATTTGATGAGCATGAAGCAAGACCCACTAGAACCAGTCCAAACATTCATTCAATGTTGGAGTGCAATCCTTAACGAAATCCATGAGCCCATCGCAGAGGCCCACTTGCTAGCCATCTTTAAGGGTGCAGTAAATGACTTCATCAAGTCCAAACTGTACTACCTTGCTCCTCACTCTCTTAGTTAGGCTTTTGCTCAAACTAAGATCATACAAGACATGACCGAAGTAAGAAAAGACCCTACCTACATTACTTACAAGAGCACCTTCACAAAGAAGGAAAAGGGTAAAGCCCGAACAACCATGGTGGCTATTGTGGCAACTAAGGCCAAGCCCAGCAACAACAGTAGCAAGAACAGTAAAAAATTCTCCACACAAGTGGCTAACCCTACACCCAAATCAGGCCACATTCCATAACTTGTTGCACCTACACTCGAGACATCTGCACAACCCAAATCCAACTTTGAGCACAAAGACCGTTCAAAGTACACCCCACTACCTCTAAAGCCTTCAGAGCTCCTGAAGCAACTGCTGCCAGCAGGATACATTCAACATAAGCAGATGTCGGAAGAGGCAAACGCAAGACATCAATGCTACTGCAAGCTCCTTAGGAATCCCTCTTTGGCCCTACCCAATGAGCCTCTGGTTCCTAGGGGTTTCATGCTAGACAGGTTTTGTGACTACCACCAATAATGTGGTCACAACATGGATTATTGTCTGTCATTGTAGGATAACATCCAAAGATTAATCAACCTACTGAAACTAGTGTTGGACGAAAGCAACCCAGTGCACCCTGAAAACCAATCTACGTATGTCTACATAGACCCCCTCAATGCTAAAAATTCTGGTTACATCATCAACGCTATCAGCATTGATAGTGATCCCAGGCCACCCTGCCAATCATTTGTGATCTGTGTGCCTTAACATGGGGCACCAACACCACCAGTCGTTGGTCTAAGCTTGCAGCAACCATTTGTTCTAAAAATTCCACCACGGGCATCCACCTTTGTGCCACCTATTAGTAGAGCCATACGGCCCCATTAGTTGACACCTCTAGCTAGATTCATCATTAGGGGATCGATGCCTTTGACGGCCTCTATCTCGTGCAAGAAAGCTGAACAGCCTCCTCTCCCTGCAAGGCGAGAGGTCCACTAGGTGGACAAGATGTCGAAGGGAAGTACCATCAAGGATATTCCCAAGCCTACATCTTCACCACTTGCATCTATGCCTTCACCCCCAAAGATGAAGGTTGACATGATTATGCAGCCTGAATCACCTTGCCGATGAGGATCTAAACCCAGATCCAAAGTCACCTCTCCTGAGGAGATTTGTCTTCTGGGACGAATTGAGGAGGGGAAAAACATCAAACAAGGGGGCAGCCAAGACCTTCTGGATGCCCTCACATAGGTCAAGCAAGCTCTAAAGTAGAAAAATTCTACATTGAGCTTGTACGACCTAATCATGACATCTGTACCCCACCGCGAGGCTCTAATCCACATGTTAATGGTGGTTCCGATCGACGAAAACATGCCAGCGGAAGAGGAAATGATTTACTTAGTCATGCTTCCTTCTGTAACTCCAATGTCCATGACACCACAAGTAACTTTTCGCAATGATGTCATTAGGGAAGATCCCACAGGGGGTCAGGTGACCACAGTGCCTCTCTTCATCACAATTTGGGTCAGCCAACACTGGATCCGAAGAGTACACGTTGATGACGGGGCTACCACAAATGTCATTTCCTTCCGTATTGTGGATAATTTGGGATTGTTCGACTAGATCAAACCCACAAAGACATCATGTCTAAGGTCCTTCAATGGGGCATGTGTCCTAGTAAAGGGCATAATTCATGTAAACTTCATGGCAAGGGACCAGTTCCCCATAGACGCGTCGTTCATCGTAGTCAAGGAAGTGCCTAGGTTTAACCTAATCTTGGGAAGATCATGGTTGGCATAGATTAGGGTTGTCTCCTCACCTATACACTAGGAGATCCACTTATCATATGTAGGTAGGGAGGTGATGATCCGTGGTGATGAAGCAGTGATGCAAGCAATCGGTAACATAGAAATGGAGCAGGGCTTAGAGGTTACAACCTCCAAAAGTAAGGCACCTACTCACATACACATTAACCATCCAACAGAAAGATCAGCTCAGTGAGTCATCTCCCAAATCAAAAATGCATGGGTTGAGTTGCCCTTCCAAGTAGAGGACAATCATATGAACAAGGGACCTGGTAAAACACCTTGGCCTTACGTTCCAATCAACCCACGATGGGTCAAGAGGTAGCTATGTGTAGTGTAGCAACCCCACTACTTCCCACCCAATTGCCATACCTTGTACATTCACCGCTTTTGTTAACATGTTGCTATGTTGGCATGCTACGCTATGGCCCAAAATGGCTTAAAACTAGCATCGTTTCTTTTTGCTTTGCTAACATGCCGTTCTTCTAGAATGCTAGGCTAATGGTCCAAAATGGCCTAAAACTAGCATGGTTGCTTTTCGCTCTGTTTACATGATATACAAGCTAACGAAAAATCAGTTTCTTTTGTAAAGTCTTCCATTTTATTTAAAACTTTCACCTGTTGGCAATGTTTGCAAAACTTTTACAAAATTGCAAAATTTCAACATTTCAAAAATTACAAAAATTTTAAAAAGAAAATCCCATGCTATCATGGGTTGTCTTTGTTCACATCGTCCTCGCCACCTGCCTCCGCTTCATCTACTCGTGCATCATCCTCCCCTATGTTACCTTTTGCTAGTTCTTCATTCCCTCCCTCTATATGCCTTGCATCCTCATCTGGAGCCTGCATCGTGGGAATGAAGTAGTCAGTTGAGGAAAAAAATGCAAATTACAACATAGCATGAGCATCTACACAGCAAAGCGACTAACTTAAGAGGTGCTCACATTAGTCTCAAAGGGTATTTGGTTTAGACCGAGCCTAAGGCACTGCTAGATCTCCTCTGTTGTGATGTCCATCCAATGCTCATTGCTAGGTTTAGCATTCGCAAGAGTGGCTCTCTCCCTTTCTACGGTCGTCCATCTTAGAGGTCCTGGGGAAAGGGAGGTGGCTACGGTCTCCCCTATAGGAAGGTACACCTTCAAGTCAGGAGATTCCGTCACCTTCACCTGATCTTTGAACTTAGTGTAGGCCTTAGAAGCATCGATGACATTCATGAATGCTTCATACGTGAATGCCTCCACAGCAGTGTCTTTGTATAGGTTTCAATGGATGTCGTTCTCTAGCTTGTACACATGTTTGTGGTTTCTTTGGGTTCGCCCTCATTCGAAAACCTTGGCCCTGATATCTTTCATGTCTTGACACTTCTGGGTTAGCAACTCCATCTACATTTGCTATTTGACTATCTCATGAGTAGATTCAACAATCTGTTGAACGAAAGTCCAAAATATAGCGTGGTCATCTACAACCTTGCACCAGTCCTCAACGTCAGGGTTACAATTCACGAGGAACTCATTCCTCAACCTGAGAACCATCACCTCAACAACCAACTTAGCCTCTCTTTGCTCAACCCTTTAGACCCATTTCCATAGGTCCTCGTTGATGCACTTGTACTCCCATAGGGAGCATGTCGAGTGCAAGATGCACTTGTGAGCCTCATCGAACATGCCATGAGACACCTAGGTCATGTCAAGTGAGAGTGTAGGCATGGTGCCAACTCTCATAGGTCATGCTGGGTCCCATTTGAGATGAGAGGCTACGTCAATATGAAGAGTATAGAAATCACATGAGCATAAAAAAATCAATGAACTCGAAATTTTTTATCATAACAACATAGGAGCATTTAATACTGCTACGTACCTGCATCAGGGTTCGCCTACTGAAGGCGTTTGATCATGTCGTCGACAAGACCCTGTATGAATGTAAACTTTTCAAGGATCTCGACCAACGACTCTGTACGAATTGAAGGGGGTCCTACGACATTAGTAGCAGTGCTTGTTATATGATTAAGCATGTCAGCAATGGCCAAAATGGACTATGATAAGGCAGACGTCCCGCCAACTCACCAGTGTCTGGCTACGATCTTTCTTCTTGTTGATGCAAGATGATGGTGGTAGCCTTGGTGGAGGGCCCTGTCATGTCCATACAAGCCCCTTCCTCATGTGATGGTACCTTTCCTTTTAGGAGACCAACATCTTTTTTATTCAAGGGAGGTGCCTCTTTGGTAGGAGAAGGCTTCCTAATGACAAGACCCCCTGCCCTAGAGATAGGAGCTCCCTTATTCCTGACCAGGGCCCTTTCCTCCAAGACTGGGGCCTCCATATCTTCATTCATCATCCTTGTCTTGGGGGCTGACACTTCCTCATCACCTTCCTCTTCTTCTTCTTCTTCCTCTACAAAGAAGCATGTTTGCTTGAGTCTAAAACAAGTGAGCTCAAAACAAGTGCTACGCTATGCTACACCACCTAGCATAGCAAACAATAGCAAAGTAAGAATTACACAAAAATGTCTACCAATGGGGGGTTGTGTCCTCTATAGCTTAAGCCGCAGTCTTTGTCCCCCATCCTCCTCCACACGAAGGGTGTCCCTAGCTAGGGGAGGTCTCTTCCTTTGCAACTCCTTAGGCACGGTCTAAGCCATGAGATGTTTGGTCCACATCATGCTATCGGCTATGGCAGGGGGTGTCTCTCCCATGCTGTCCTAGCCATGAATACTACAAACTCCCAAATCTTTAGTCGTCATAGACAATGACTCCCCAATCATTTTCAGGGAATCCTGGGCTCGCATAGTCTAGAGGATCTAGTAAATCCACGACCTAGGAATCTGGTCACGATCTCGCATGGCCTAGACTCCATCCTCCTAGACCACTAGGAACTCCATGAAGCACTTCAAAAAACCTATGTAGAAGGCATAGTGTATGTTGGAGCCGGACTTCATGTGCTCACGTAGTCCCAAAATCTCAGCCTGCAAGCCACTACATAGGAAACTGGCCTAGTTTTAACGGGCCCCTTCTTCCATAACCTCTCGCATTATCTAGGCCTACTCAAGCCCCAGGACCTTTCATTGGGTGAGAAGATGGGGGAATGTGCGGGCACGAATGACCAAGTAAATCCCCATGGTAGGGCCATCCTTAAGCTTTTCCATGGGTAACCCTTTCTGCTCCTTGGCGAGCCTCAATCACTTCTCGATATTCTTCTTCTGAAGAGTCAACTACTACATGATCTTCGACACTATGGGGACTCCATCAGTAGGAACATCAAATAGGTCCGTAAATAGCTGGTCATTGATTTCAATGACCACCCGCACACCTCATACGTACATGCGAAAATGGCCCACCCTCCCAAAGAAGGAGTTGACTAGGGAAAGCATCTCGGTAGCAAGAACGCTTAAATTTGGGGCCATGAATAGATCCAGAAGCCTCATCTTTCATACATTCTTGACTAAGGGGTCTAGGGTCTCTTGGTCTAACTAGCACTGGCTTGCTGCTACTTCACTTTATTTGAAGTATATGTTTGCCCCTTGCGTCTCGACGGTTACCATCGTCACCTCACGGGGCTTCTTTGCCCCTACAACAATTTTCACAAAACACGCTTAGAGTAACGATGTGGAAAATACAAAGGTTACAAAAATTCTTGAGCATGCGACACCTACCTTTTGATCCACCAGGTCTATATGGTAATGGGAACAACAGGAGTTCAATCATAACTTCTTGAACCATGACCTGTTTGAAGGTTTCTTTCCATTCCTTATCCAGTCAACCCTTCTTCCTACACTAATTGTAAAAAGTATAGAATGTGCGTGGATAGTTATGGTATTCTTCCCCGCACTAACCGATCACACCCACTCATAGGTTCTTGACAGAAGAGAACTCCTGTAGGGCTAGTTGTGCTGTAGCCAACAGACCCAATTGGTCATGAATCCCATCATTATCGATATAGAACCTGGTGACAAACATACACTGTTAGCATTTGGCTAGTATGACCAATGTTCCAAAATGCAATAGAGCAAAGCGGCAATAAACTCACCCACCAACAGAATGGACAATCCCTTGTGGGTTCTGAAAGCACGTTGCCATGTAACATGCAAGGAACAATCTGTTGTACTGGTGGTGGTAATTGAATTCTGGCATGTCCTAGATCTAGGCTAAATACCTCAACCCTATTGAGTGTTGGCTAGATCCCTCTCCCTGCCTGCTCATGATTGCCTTGTCGATAAAATGTCTCAGGATGCCCCGACTTGCCCCTGGCAACATGGCTTCTATTATGTCGGATGACTCCTTCTCCTCTAGGGAAGATCAAAAAATCACACTAAAGTGAGTGAGAAGGAATTATAAGAAGCCTTGTGCCCCTTCCCTGAACTAGACTTCTCGCTCTCCCAAATGTATCTGGGGAGGAGGAGCTTTGGCCATAGGTCTGCTCACATGGCACAAGACCCCCCTGATTTCCAAAATGATTAGCCTGGGCCTCAACCCCGCCCTACACAACACAATTAGTGAATGTTAGCATCATGCTTAAAGGAAATACACATCTAACACAGCAATGTATAGCAGTCCATGTATGTACCATAGCATAACCCTCCGCCCGCACATAACATAGCAAAGGCGTGAAAGCCTAGCATAGCTAGAACATGTGAATAAGCCTAGCATAGCAACAAAACAATTGATGACATGCTCTAACAAAACACATGCCATGTTGCCACATCACACCATGGCCTAGCTTTCTCAAGGGTTTTACGTTACGGCATGCTAAGGTCAAGCAACTTAAACTGCCCTAGCCCCCGTGATTATGACAACCACAGCAGTGGTGGTTTCGGCGGTCTTGCATGCAACCACGACACAATGTTTACGCATCTTCCATGACTGAAACAACAACTCCAGTGATGTAAAGGCTAAAATGACACAACCATAGAAAATTCAGATAGCCAAGAATGAATGCAAAACAAATAGGACGCAAAACAAGAGCAGAGAACAACAGAAAGAGCAACACAAAAAAGTGAAGGGGATAGAGTAACTTACTAGGTCAACGGTGTACTCTACCGCACCACAACGCATGCTTGTACTGCATGCCCTAGGGTCTTCTTTGCCTCCTCAACCTTTGCAAGCACCAAATGAGTCTTAGGAGCTATTTCCCTACTTGCAGATTTACACCTTTCGCTGTAAAAAACTTGCCTCGCTAGTCGATCAACATAATTGCTTCGCGTTCCGAAATCGCCTTGTGCTCCAATGTGGGCTCTATGCTTTTACAGAGAAATGGTGAAATTTCTAAGGTTTAACCCTTATTTATGGTTGTAATGACCAAAGGAGGAAACTTGCCTCTCTCTCTCTGATTAATGCGGAGCATGCCATACAGTGTAGCATGCTCGCCACGACATCGTAGCACTATTAGCATTGAAGTCTTGACACGCTTCAAGCCAACTAATTTCCTTCCCAAAAATAAAAAAAAAATAATTTTTTGGTTAAGGATCTAAAAAGACCTTAAACTAGTAATCCTACCAATTGCAATATGACCGCTCCGAAAAGACCTCAAACTAAGTAACCCTAGCATAGTTGCACCCCTAGCGGTCAACAATGATGTTAAACTAGCAACACCACATGCTTGCATCAGTGGTTATCTCATCTTCCTCCACATAAGTAGTATCACATTTTTTAGCGGTTTCATTTTTTCATTTTTGCATTGGAAATTCGATACTTATCATACTCTCAATTTCATGTATGCATACTATTATTTTGCATGTTGCGATTTGACAGTTCAAAATGACATTAAACTAGCAGTTTGACATTTACATATTGACAGTCATACAACTTCACATTTTATGATAGTAGTTCTACGCTCTTGTGCCTTGGCAGTCTACCATGACCTTAAACTGGAAAACTTGCAATCTGTACATCATCACACTTCGCAAGTCGCATCTCATCACTAATTTGCAAATTTTTGTTACACACAATTCCTACCTGCCAACAAACACCTCTTAACCAAGATTTCATCTTATGATGGCAGGTCAAGCAAGAGATGGAAATCCATCGTGACCTTTTCACACCTCTAACATTACTAGGGCCACAGGGCAAGCTCACGAGATAGTTGAACCCCGATATGATCAACTGGGGGTTGACCACAACTAGCACCGTAGTAGCCTTAGAAGCATCCCCACACTAGTCCAAGCATCTAGTCCATGCCCTAGACTTAGAGGCTAGGGATGTAACCAAAGACCCTCTTATCAAGATGCCTGTTGTACAGTCAAAAATCGTCATTGCAAGGCTGGAATGAAACAAACACTGGGAGATCCTCAGAAGAAATACAGAAGACCCTACATTCGCTTGAGGGAAAGCTGGAATGGACGAAGGCATAGTACCTTGAATGTTCCATGTGCGGATCAAACGAGGACTTCCCCAATACATGCACTTTGCAATGTGTTGGGTTATACGTAAATGATGCATATTAAACATAAACCATAACGTAAACAGGCACAATAACGTAAATGGGAATGTAAATGTAAACCGGAAAAAAAATAAAGAAAAATGCAATAAATCTAGGTAAAATGTAAACTATTTTGTATTGAAAAATGATTATAGTGTGCACCAATCAGAATGTAGTTGTGGATTGATCACAAGATGGATGTTTAGCTCCGGTGGGTGATGATGGGTGCTGGAAGATGCAGGTTTTGGGTTGCAGGGAAATGCAGCATCCAAGTCTAATGCCTAGCGTATAGAGGTTGATGCCTAGATTTGTTAAGTGTACTAGATTCAATTTTTGTGTCCATTTGTAAAAATTTCCAAGCCTTGATCTAGTGAAAAATTAGAATTTTTATAAGATCTTGGGCATTAGATTCGGATCTGGAAGGAGATGAGTGGCTGTGAGGTGAGAAAAATTTGGATTGAGAGATAGGTGGTGTGTTGACCAAGTGCAGGATACGTTAGAACTGTACAACATGTAGCGTACACGCTAGCCTATGAATACCTTGTGTATAGAATTGGAATGCTCAAAAAACTTAAAATTTAAAAAAGAATTTGTATGTTACAACAAGAATGATGTCTCTGCCTTATGGATCCATGCACTGGCCTACTATTTTTTGGCCTCAGTGTGTCTTGAAATGCTTTGGCATGTCTTGGCATCCACGTACAATGTTCAGCGTAGGAGATTGGGTGTCTAGCATGTGTACGCTAGCGTATACGCTGGTGTATATGCTCTATACGCCCCATACGCTGGCGTATATGCTCCATACACTGGCCAACGTATGGACCATAAATGATGCATTGTAGACCAAATTTTGACCTCCAAAGCCAATTTTGACTATATACATGCATGGCTCATGTCCTAAGGGTGCTGTATGTCGAATTTGAGCCGATTTTTCCCTAATATGGTGCTATTTTGGAGGACTTTGTGGGGTTGATGCTAGGCTATATGCTGGCCAACATCAACCTCACCGTACACCTCATGAACTGCCATGTTGGATGTCTGACTCTATATGCTGGTGCTTGTCTTTTGATTCCTGAGCGCTACTGGTCCTCTAGGGTGTCTGAATGCCAATTTTGACTTCATTTTGATGCAATTTCAGGCCTATTTTAGTGGTCTATGCTGAGCTATACGCTGGCCAGTGTAGACCAATGTGTGCTCAATGTAAACAGGTGAAAATGGCTCGTTGGAAGCCCAAAACTGAATTTTTTGAAGCCTGTGACCTTGTAGGATTATTTCCCATGTCCTGAGGATCGATTTTAGGTTGAAAACTTGCCCAAAACTGCCTGATTTTCCCCATTCATGGTGGTGTACGCTGGGCTATACACTGGCTAGCGTATAGCAACGTGTACCCAGCATATACACATGAAAATGCATTGTTTCAAGGTCAAAACTTGATCTTCAAGAGCCATTGATGATGCTCAATAGTTTTCCTACCTCCAAGAGTAGATTTTATGTTGAAATCTTACTCTTTGATTCCTGTTTTGGGACTTTTTTGATGGTATACGGTGGGCTATATGCTGGCCAGCGTATACCAAGGTGTGCCTAGCGTATACACATGAAATTGCATCATTTAGGACCCAAAATTGAATTTTCAGGAGGCTAGGAGTTGTTGGGGGCCCTAGGAAAGGTCATGGAACGTCTAGATGCTCAATTATGGCATGTTTTGACTCATTTTTAGGGCCCAAAAGTTTCCATACGCTGGTTTGTACGTTGGCCACCGTACAGCCTAGCATGAACAGAGTATACTTGGTCAAAACCAAGTATTTTGAACCCAAAACTTGAAATTCCTGATGCCAGATGTTGATGTAGTTACCTATGGGTCCTAGAGAACTTTTTCCTTTTCAATTATGCTCCATTAGATGCTATTTTGATGCTTTGGAGCTTGGTCATGTTGGGGATTATCATGACTTAGCTCTATTTTCTGTCTGAAAGTGCTAGCCAAAATTTTGTGGTGTTTTCATTGGCCCCTCTTTGTTTATTCCTGGAGGAATCAACCCAAGAGGCATCAACAAAGAAGTACAAAATACTAAAAGCAACCTGGTAGTCAGCATTGTCCTTAGGCACTTGGCCAGATGTTGTCGCACAGTTTTCAAAGTACATGGGAGTAGGAAATAAGATTTTTAGATGGGTAGGGAGGATTTTTGCAACTGTGGAATTGGGAATTGATCAAGAGATTGTGCTAGTGTGGGAGAGGAGTGTTCATCTATGCTAACGACTCATGTTGGTCCTTGTTGATAGTCAGTATTTGATAGACTTGGAACCACGGCATGAGGTGTGCGTCCTTTGGAGGAACAAGACTCTCATATCAGGTTTAAGAGAACTTGTTGTCATAACCAAAGCCATGCGATGAGGTGATGCATTATTTGGAGAAACAGGACCCTTGTGGAGTATCTAAGGGAACCCATTGTTCGACAGCCAAAGCCACATAGAGAGGTGAAACATGATGGTGTGAGACACGAACGATTCTTTCCAAGACAACTGCCTTCCCGCTTGGGGCTTGTATGGGAAGTGCCAAGGGTCTTGTGGTTTATTTTTCTCTTTTATATTTGATATTTTCTTTTTATTTTTATTTTTCTTTCTTTCTTTTTCATTTTGGAAAGAGCTTTCTTTCAATCTTGCACTCATGCTCATGTGCTGTGTTGTGTGTTGCAATTCTGTGAGAGTGTTGCAATGTGCAACAATGTGCTCAAAGTTTTGGGGTGTACTGGGTGTATTTGGGAACTATAATTAGGTAGGAAAGGGAACGAGAGTGTTTGGGAAATGGAGAACGTATCGGAAACTGGGAATGTACTTTTAAACAGATTGATTAACCTGGTTGCATGCATCTGTAACGACAGAAAATGTCGGCAGCTAGAATACCAAACAAAATCTGCGTATACAGTCTCAACCACAGATCCGTGTGAGGGCTGTGCTGGAGAAAATGAATCCGCAGCGTCCTAAATGGTCTTGTCAATCAGACAGGGACTTACTAAATCAGTAAACTGATGGAGATTATGATTATTTCATGGAACAATTTGATTTGACGAGTCGTGAAATGAGAGAAAAAAGATGTAGATAAATTGTAATAATGATAACATTAATATGATAAAAGGAATCAGACACGAGAGAAACATGTGATTTCAAGATCTATGGTTTGACCCAAAAAAATGAGTATTCCATATACCAAGTTACACTGGGGAGACCCTGATTATCCTGTGTGAAACAAATACAAAATAACAAGAAAACTGTCTAAGCAGAAGTACAGAATGAAGTCTGATCTACCTCGTAGGCCAGAGATGGGATCCAAGGAAGGTCAAATTCTAACGTCTATCGATCAACTGCTTCTGATTAATAGAACTTACAAGCCACACCAGATGATCTCTTGATCTCTGATCTACTCCTTTTGCCTTGGGTAGTCTCTACTCTAAACTANAGAAAACTGTCCAAGCAGAAGTACAGAATGAAGTCTGATCTACCTCATAGGCCAGAGATGGGATCCAAGGAAGGTCAAATTCTGACGTCTATCGATCAACTGCTTCTGATTAATAGAACTTACAAGCCACACCAGATGATCTCTTGATCTCTGATCTGCTCCTTTTGCCTTGGGTAGTCTCTACTCTAAACTACTGATGATTGCCAATGGAGAGAGTTGTGTTTTCACCAAAGGACTAATCGCTCCTGCTACCAATGTTCAAGCAAAAATGTTTCCTGTCTCTGTTCAAAGATAATGCTACCAAAAAATCGCAAAAAATACTGCTCTTCTGCTCTATCTCTCTCTGTCTCTTCTATTTTTTCTATCCTATCTCTCTTGCCAACTGAGGTATTTATAAGTTTGATGACATGTGGAGAAGGAATGACTGTGATGACACATGTTTCAAACCCTTCGGAAGATCGTTGACTTGATCATCCTTGTGTTGAAATTCGTGACTATGCACAATACGCGCATTTGCGTATTGTGCGTATGAATAACAAATGTGGATCGGGCATGTCTGAATTGATTTTGGGCTACATTACACTCGTATGCGTTGTGTCATGTACAAGAGCGTAATAAAGCACAAAAGTGATAGAATCAAGTTGCTTTACGCTTGTTCACGCTACGAAGCATAGTGAAGCATAAACAATGATTAACTTGGCGATGAATTACGCTGACATACGCTACTTTGCGTAGTGAGCATAAGGTGATCAATCTGCAAGAAAGAGAAAAGAGTTGATCTGCTGCGCTTCCTTTGGATTCTCTTTGACATTTTTGAAGCTCATTATGCTGCCTTGCATAACAGAGCGTAAATATGCTCTTGGATAAAAGACTTAGCGGAATACACGAGAGATCGCATATTACGCTGCTTAGGCCTTAAGCTTCGCCAAATCTGCTGAAGTAAACCACCTTCGAATATCAGACTATGTTACGCTAAGCGTCATTACGCTATGTTGTGTACTATAGCATAAAGACAGAATACATAGTAAGATAGGAAATGTGTAAAAGGAAACCAAAGTCTTGATGCTGCGTGCCTCCTTGCCTTGTCTTGCCTTGTTCTCCTTTCTGGAATTCTATCATGTACTCTTGCCCGAATCACGAATCTTCGCCTGAGGCCGACTCACAATTTTCACGGTGTTTCAATGGCCCCTCTTTGTTGATGGTTAGAGGGCTTGCCCGAAAGACGTCGACAAAGAATATGAAACACCGAATTGGTAAAAGCACCAACAACATTCATCAATGGTTACTTAAGTGTCGCCCTGTCAACATAGAAGAGCAATGATGGAGGAAATGGGAGATAGGATGGTATATAGTAGGAAACAGGTTTGGGAAAGATGCAAATGAGTAAGGATGGCTTCTTCATGCATAAGCAGTTAGGCTTTCTCCTGCAGGTGCATTAGCATGGAGTTATGCCATCATTTTGTAGATGAAGGGGCTGCATAGACAAATTGTGTTGCGTCTGCATGGCCTGGATGATATGTTTCACCCATTTTGCTGACCCCCTTTTTTTTTTGCATCCACTCGGCGAATTGCATTATGCCGGTTAATGGACTTGATTGTAATGCAAATGTGGAAAATGGGTGCTATGTGTGTAGATTTTGCAAACGGGAAGCAAATGGTAGAGATGAAGTACAGTAAGAGCTGAGGGTACGATTATAAGGGGAACAGGGATGCACTTTTAAGTGGACAAGCTAACCTGAGCAGCCATTTCAAAACGCTGTTTGTACATCACCGCTCAGATGAATGCACCTTTGAACAACATCCTCAAAGCAAGTAACCTGCAACCAAAGAAGAAAATAGAGGATACCATTGCTCATGCGAATCATGGGCGAGGTTGTTGAAACAAGTGCCATTAGAGGCGAGATGAAGCGATTGGGCTGTGAATGAGGAACTGTAGCACGAGGCCAGAGTCTTCAACCTTGACACTCGGCCTAGCATATCACCACCAAAGGTCATCAGACTCGGCACACCTGACTGGTTATGTAAAGGACCAGCCAGATGAATCTATGAAGCTAGGGCCTGGTAGCCATGATGAGTGGATATCCCCAAAGTCGTAATTGATGAGAATGCCTTTGGGGCTCCGGGCGGCGGAACTAACCTCTCAGAGGTACCACCGCTGGAATGGGTGTGGTAACGGTATCTCTGAGGGGTCAGTAGTATGCCCTTCGGCACATCCGAGAGATCAGCAGAATGCCAGTGAGGTAGTGATGTTGGAGCTATCTCAGCATCCCACCCCGTTTGTCTTGTAGCTGCACAGAGAATATCACGTTCGCTTGACTTGCATGATGGCAGCTTATGCATCCCAGTTTTAAGTCCTGGTAGACTGTCGTTGCTGGTTTTAAGTCTCAGCAGACCATGGTCCTAGTTTAAAGTCTGGGTGGACCGAGCAATGCTAGTTTTACGTCACAGCGGACGATGGCGAGGCTGATTTATGGTCTTAGCAGACCGTGCTGTGGGTGTCAATTTTATGTCATGACCTAGGGACAAGTCTGTGCTGGTTTTACATCTCAGCAGACGACTACTTACATGCGCTAGTTTTATGTCATGACAGACAGCCAGTGCCAGTTTAGCGTCATGGCAGACGCGTGCAAAAGATGCCAATTTTTCGTCATGGCGGACCTGTACAACATTGCCAGTTTTACGTCATAGAGGACAGTGGCAACTTGCCAGTTTTACGTCTTGGCGGACGATCAGTACCAGTTTAGCGTCGTGGCAGACGCGTGAAGGACGTGCCAGTTTTACGTCATAGCGTCTTGTACATGTTGTTGTGATGTCTTTGATTTAACCATGATATCATCGACATAGTCATTAAGAGAGTGCAGCATGTAATCGCTAAAAATGAATGTCATGGCCCTTTAATATGTGGCCCCAGCGTTCTTGAGACCGAAGGGCATCATTGTGTAACAAAAGGTTCCCCATGGTGTCATAAAGGTAGTCTGGAGCTGATACTTTGGGTTTATGCATATTTGATTGTATCCTAAGAAGCCATCCATAAAAGATAACAGGGCATGCCCAGTGGTCAAGTCAACAAGTTGATCAATGTTGGGTAGAGAAAAATCATCTTTTATGGTCGCAACATTTAGATCTCAGAAGTCAATGCATAAGCAAATGCTTTCTTTCTTTTTCGGGACTATGACCATGTTGGATACCCAATCGGCATAATAGATAGCCCGAATGAAACCAGCCTGATAAAGTTTGGTGATTTCATTACGAACCGCCAATGCTACCTTGGGTTTAACCTTTCGTACCTTTTGTTTTACGGGTCTCAATTTTGGATCAAGGATGATGTTGTGCTGGACGATTCAAGGATCTAACCTGGGCATGTTGGTGTAAGACCAAGTGAATGCTTTCATGTTGTTTCGAAGCACATCTTCTATGTCTTTGGCCAGAGGAGGTTGCAATAGTGTACTTAATTTTAGTATCTTGGTCTCACCGTCAAGCATAACGATGGGGGTTTTAGTCAACGGGTCTTTAGTGATGTTTTCAGCTTCTATGTCAAGGAACTTTGTCATACCTTTGTAGTTATCTAGCATTTTTTGTGTTGAGGCTATGACTGCGTCGTCTGTTGATAAACTTAAGTGGATGAGATTTATGTCAATGTCCCTTGCAATCTATATGTACGGCCCATTGATGATTAACGATGCAGATAAGTGCTGACAATTCATCGAGCTTGCTCCTACCAATAAACAGAGAGCAGAATGAGCTAGTAGGTATCGTTACATGTTTTCTGGCAGCGTAAGTTATGTGTACATGCATGATGGTGGTTTATCGTCGCACCGGGACACATGGAAATTTAAGGCCTTACCAGGCCATCATGGCAGTTTAAGGCCTTACTGGGCCGTATGTGGGGTAGTTTGTGGCAATTTAAGGCCTTACCGGGCCGTCATGGTAGTTTAAGATCATATTGGGCCATCATGGGTGTCTGTGGCAGTTTAAGGCCTTACCGGGCCGTATGTGGCAGTTTAAGGCCTTACGGGGCTGTATGTGGTAGTTTAAGGCCTTACTGAGCTGAAGGGGGGTTTGTATGTGGCAGTTTAAGGCCTTATCGGGCCGTGATGGTAGTCCAAGGCCATACCAGGCCGATTGTTCACCGTAAAATTTGCACAGGAGAGTCTGCGTCAAAATGTTCAGTGTAGACTTCTGAGGTTGGTTTACGAGGGAATCAGCATGTGGTAGTATTTTTTTTTGTTATATATATATATATATATATATATATTTTGTATTTTGAATTATTTTAGAAATGAAAGAAATAAATAAAGAAGAAAGAAAAGAAACAAAGTGGAGGGCAGCAGCGGCAACGATGGTGGTGTGGCTCAGCGCTATATATATAGTGCAAGGGTGTCATTTGTGCACATTGTAAATCGGAAGCAAGCGTAAACATCGAGCGTGAGCATAAACATCGAGCGTAAGCGTAAACATCAAGCATAAGTGTAAATAGTGAGCGTAAATGTAAACCCTAAACCCTAAGCGTAAGCGTAAACGACCAAACCCCAGCGTAAACCTCCAACTCCAGCGTAAGCGTAAACTTTCAACTACGGCGTAGAGGCTCAGCATGAGCATAGAGGTTCAAGCATCGGCGTAGAGACTCAGACCCCGGTGTAGAGGCTCAGCGTAGGCGTGAGAGGTTTCGATCCTCAGCATAAACCTTGTCAATTGCAGCGTAGAGGACGCCAAAATGGGCAAGGGTAAGGAGGTGGAAGGCCAGGGGAGGAAGGGGCCTGATCTGAATTTCGCGGAGGATAGCAAGGCCATGTTGCAGTGTCTGCCCAGGCCGAGGGTTTCATCGTGGCCTAGATCGTGACACAGGTAGGCTCTAATCCTGCCTCTATTAGTTATTTTCATCTGTACATATTATTTTGGTGTAGATGCCTTTCGTAGCATAGACAATCTCGGTAGCATAGACGGTTTCGGCGTATATGCCCAGCGTAGACAACTAGCATAGAGGGTTTTTATAGCATATAGCGTAAACTTGTTTTATCAGTGCACAGTGTAAACAATTTTACCAGCATGAAGTGTAGATGATTTTATCAGTATGTAGCGTAGACGATTTTCACAGCATATACACTGACTATTTTTTTTGCGGCATATACGCTGACTGTTTACACAGTGTTCAGTGTAAACTATTTGCACAACGTTCAGCGTAAACTGTTTACACAGTGTTCAGCGTAAACTGTTTGCACAGTGTTCAGTGTAAACTGTTTGCACAGTGTTCAGCGTAAACTATTTACATAGTGTATACG
Organism: Gnetum montanum; assembly: GCA_015680685.1. Classification (NCBI taxonomy): domain Eukaryota; kingdom Viridiplantae; phylum Streptophyta; class Gnetopsida; order Gnetales; family Gnetaceae; genus Gnetum; species Gnetum montanum. The sequence continues at coordinate 52,259 of MNCI01007027.1, read as the reverse complement.
CTAAAGGCTTTTACGGTGTATACGCTGATGATTTTCATAGTGTATATGCTGAGCGTAAACAGTTTGTTCGACAATGTATATGCCGTGTTAGGTAGCGTATGCGCCGAGTGTAAACAATTTTTTGATAGCGTATACGCCAGGTTAGGCAACGTATACGCCGAGCGTAAATAGTTGGTAATTTTTCTAAGTGTTGGCCTACAATGTGAAATTTTTTTTTTTATCTCATTTTCATGCATGACTAATTTATCGTGGCATTTTGGTTGCTTGCAGGGACACTGAACCTTTTCTCATGGTAGTTGAGCTAGTGGGGGTATTGACGTGGTTTGGCCCCATTGAGGCCAATGAACCTACCCATGATTTGACTGTTGACAATAATGGGGTATGGTTCAGGGAAGGGGCCTGTGAATTCCTTGCCTTCATGCTGGATAGATTCAAGGTGGTGGTCTAGTCACACCTGAAAGAACAAGTGGCCCAGAGCATGCTTGAGGCGATGTTGCCAGGAGCTTCAGAGGACGTCGCGGTCTTCATGGAAGACATTGATGAGGGGCCGCTTGTGATCGAGGGTGGTCCCTCTGGTGGACCAAGATCTACTCGCTCATTAACATATGTGTGGGACCTATTGCCATGAGGGCGTGATTATCTTAACAACACCTTGTTTCTGGCTGCACGTGCGCACATGTTGTTTTATAACCCTCCTAGCACAGTATACCGAGTAGAGAGGTAATATTGTTTAGCTTGTTGTTTTTGGTTTTATGGTTCGGCGTTTGCTTCTATTTTGACAATTGTTCTTTTGCAGGTCCCAAGTTACCTAAGATGGCACATGCGTTGATGATGATGGGCTTGCCCTGGCTCATACTGTTCTAGAAACCTTTATGGTGGGTCCCACCCTTCGTGGAGTTGTGTTAGCTCAAACCAAGGGTGATATTGTCCCTTTTCACAAACAGTTTTCTAGAGCGTTCACACAATGCACAGCTCGTGGATGGTTGCATGGATATTGGTCACCTAAAAGGACCAGTTTTCCCTCGTGACTCTGACTTGGGTAGCACCTCTAAGTCCACCACTGAAGGTAAGTGACAATATTCTCTAGATGTGTTAACGTGTTTGTTCAACTGCCAGGGGTTATACTGATGTGATTATTTCGAATTGTATCTATAGTTGATGTCCCTCTCAGCGGAGACCCTGTCACAACAGAATAAACTTAGAGTACCCTCTCGATGAAGTTTAGGGAGATCAGTAAGGCTCAGAAATGATTGCACACACATGCCCCACCATCCATCATCTGTTGTTTAGCTGATGCTAGCCTTATGGAGCTCTTTACAACTCTGAGCCCTGATGTGTCAATAGCCAAAATGATTGGAGTTGTTGATTCATTCAACAAATCTATCTCTTACTATAGCACCCAGATTAAGGGTGTTAAGATAGTCTTCCACCTGTCGGCTGAATTCTTTTCGAACTTGTTTGGTGTACCGATAGATGGTGTAAATGTAGTTTTGGATAGGGCCCATAAAGAGCTTCATATGGTATGTGAGTTAGAGGACTGGTTAGGCGTTACCAAGGGTGCTAAGGGATTCCTTATGCAGGTGATGTCAAAGGTTGAGGAAGTTAATGAATTATATCCTCTGTTTAGGGCATAGGTATTCCCTAAATCCCTTTCTCAGGTGCAGAGTCTTGGTGTTGAAGCTGTGCGTATTATGCGAACCATCCTAGAAATCGGAATGCGTTATAACTGGGCCCAATTTTTGTTGTCGGGCCTTCATAAGGAGATAGTGCGATTGTGCTCAAATGTCGAGGTGTAGTCCCACTTTACCTTTGCATTCTTTACCGGTTATCTTTGCCGCTTAGCCAAGTTTCTAGTGGTTCACATGGATAACAAGTATGTTCTATGGGATCGTGGTCAATTATCCCGCCCATGGATCAACCATTTGTTTGAAACCGCTGAGTCCCAAGATGCACCTGAGGGAATTGATGAATCTGGATCTATCACGACAGGGGGGTCATCTAGTACCTCAATCCACACACGTGACAGTGTGGGGTTGGAACCAGATGACATGCCTTATACCGCCAAGAGAGCAGAACGGGTCATCAAAGAGACAATTGGGAAAGCCAAGTCAAATCTCTCGAAACGTGAATGCTCAACGGAGGTGGCCTCGGATATAGAAGAGCCACAGGTAAAATGCATACGGTTTAAGATGCTTGTCCAAGGTAAGTAAACTCAGTACTCTTATTGCTTTATCATTTTCATCTTATTCATAATTTTTATTTTGACCGCTTACATGCCACTGATGCCTTCAGACTTAACTCAAGAAGTGAGGAGGTAGGAATTAGAGGCCGACAAGGATCAGGTGGAAGAAATGGAAATGGAGGAGCTACGTGAAGACACCATGGAGACTAAACTGGTCGATGATCAGAGTGGTGTCGATGAAATGTTCAGTAGCTTCCTCAAGGGAAGGTTGGACCTTGGTGACCCTCCAAACCCAGAAGGGGACAGGGAACACGGTATGTTTTATTTTATTTTATTGTGTCTCTTTGTGAGTTGTTGTTTTATGGTATTTTATTTTAATGTTTTCATCACTTCCAGATGAAGGTAGTGAAACCAGAACGATGTGGCTAGACGTGCCCATGAAAATGGTCCCCCCTAAAAGGACCGTGGAGGTTAGTCCATCTCGTACTCGTGGACCATTTACTTGGACAGAGATGCCCAGTAAAATGGATTTTGTGGCTGGTATCGCTAAAGAAGTTGTTGAACGTATTCAGGAAGCAACCCTGAGATAGGTATAAATGTTTCAAGTTTTTTTTACAGCTTTAGATTTTCACACCGCCTCTTTTTTTTTGTCATTTTAGCGTTCGTTCTTTTCGTGTCCGTAGGTGCCAAACTGAGCTAGGATCCATTTGAGATAGTTAACATTGAGAGTTTTCCCACACTATCCCCAGAAGTCAAGCAAGTACCAAGGCCAGTTTACGAGGAGGTGGTGGAAGGTCTTGTACACAACGCCAAATCACTTTGGACTTGTAGGCGTTCCATCGAACAGTTGTGGTTGCAAGTTCAAGCAAAGGAGAAGGATGTTTTTGAGTTGTCGGTTGAGTGTGATGATCTCAAGGCTTGGTATGAGTTTTCCTCTACTAAACTGAGTGGTGATCACTCTTGGTAAACTTTCGAGGTCATGTATACTAGATACTGGAACCTACTCAATCACCACGCGTCACTGACCCAAAAACTAGCAAAGCGTAAGGCCCAGGTGGATTTATTGAACCTCAAGTGCCAGGATTGGAAGGCTTTCGCTTCCAAGGTACGCAAATGGGGTCAGGATGAAAGGAGCCATAAGCATCATTAGAATAAATCATTGAAAGAGGTATCTATTGAAAAGCATCAGCTTGAGATGTTTGTGGAGGGTCTGGGTCTGCGCTCTGCGTTTGATACCTTTGCTCAAAATACAACTGTTGAGATGGAATCACCTACAAGGGTAATTACAATTACTTCTAGGAAGGTGTCTGTGGGTGAATTACCTTTAAAGCATCCTACCTGGTTAGCTGTTGACAAGGGGAAGACCTTGGCAGATGTCGACCTAGGCCTTGATGGGACCGATTAGACCAGTGTCTCAGAAGAGGAAATCCTTTGTCAACTGGAATTTGGTTTAGGGGGGTTCCCTTTGGTAAGCATTTTGTTATCATGAAATTCATTCACTGAATAATGTTTGAAGATTTTCTCTTTTATCCTTATGTTGATTGTTTCTTTTTCATTTTATAGGATCAAGGTGATGATGATGTTCATGAAGCTGGCCCTTTTGGAGTGGGGGCTCATGACGCCAGCAGGTCTAAAGGGGACGATCCTCTTGCCCCTGATGTTTGATCTCTATTTTGAAATTGTTCTAACTTAGATTTATACGTGAATTGTAAATTGAGTGATTTGAGTTGTCTTGAATAGATGAATAAAATCAGTTGACTCTTGTAATTGTACATCATTACATGTATATGGATAAAAAATTTTTTTTGTTGATTTTGAGTTTAATTGTAAACATGACATGGCAATGTAAAATTTTTTGGTTTGTTTTCATGGTTTAATTGTAGTGCATGAATGTAATTATAAGTAGGATTGAAAGATAATTGCGAAAAAGGACAACATGACAATGCAAGTGTAAATTTGAACAGTGAGCCGAAATTTGGGAAAAAATAAAGTATAAGTGGATGATCTAGTTTAAGGCCATTTCGGGCCACATATGCACTAGTTTAAGGACATTTCGGGCCATATGCGTAGTTTAAGGCCATTTTGGGCCCCAACGTAAGCAAGGTACGTTTCGAATGACACTGTTGGATTTCTCGGTTGACCGACCATTTCTGATCGTGGCTAGTTTTATGTCATTGCAGATGTGATAGTTTAACGTCATTCTGGACTTGGAATGTAGTTTGATGTATTTTCGGACTTGTTGTAGTTTAACGTCATTTCAGACGGTTTGATGTTTATTGTTATTTCGGACTATTTGTCGTTTAACGTCGTTTCGGAAAATTTGTAGTTTATTGCTTTAGTAATTTTTTGATTTTTCTCATTTTAACGTTAGGAGTAGCGTTAATGGGTACGATTCTATATTCAGCGTCCCCTTCGCTGATCACGTTAAATGGTAATTCAGCCCAAGGGACATCTGATGGAATAGTTCCTGTGTTGGTGTTTTCCGGTGCTTCAGCATGTGTCGTGGTTTCTGTGTCAGTTGCGATTTCTAGGTGAGGCTGCGTATGTACAATGTTAGGCTCGGGTATTTCTGTTTTGGGTGGATTTTCTCTTGTGTTTAAAAGGTTATCGCCTACTGGGTATTGTTCATTTATGTCATGTTGTCTAGGCTCTTCGAGCTTAACCTCTGAGCCTTGGTCTATGTCTATGTACGATGAGATGATGGGTGTAGCAGCCTCCCCTTGTATGATGATTTTGCCACCTTTATAAGGCAGGTGAATCTCTTGGTGTATAGGGGAAGAGAATGCTTTCAGTTGGGCTAGCTAGGGCCTTCCCAATATTAGGTTGAACCCTGGGATTTCATCGATTACAACAAAGTTGGCAGATGTGGGGAATTGATCCCCTGCTATGAAGTCTAAGGTCATGGTGCCTTTGACTATCATGCGTGATCCGCTGAATGATTTCAAACATGTAGTGGCGGTTGGTCTGATTAGCTCTGTAAGCCCCAGTTGTTCGACGATGGGATATGACACTACGTTTGTGATAGCTCCATCATCTACATGGGCCCTATGTATCTTGAATTGGTTTATTCGTATTGTTATGAACATAGGGGCTATTGTTACCTCTCCCATTTTCTCATCCAACTTGATGTTGTCATTGTGGAAACTTAGTGGCTTGGAAGTTGACCTTTGAGGCAAGTACATTACCGCATGAATTGAAGGTTCATTTGGAGGCAAGTCCTCGCTCACTGGGATAGATGTTAACATGCACACTAAAGCCTCGCAATGGGTTTGTGATGTTAACACTAGATCGTATAAGCTCAGTGAAGTGTTTTTTTGTTTTAGTGCTTGTGTGACCTGTGTTAGAGCCGTCACTAGATCTCTATTGTTGGACGCGTGTTTATTGGCAATGACTTGATCCATTGGGCCCAACAATTTTATTTTGTGCATCGTTGGTTTGTCATTTTTTTTGGAATTGTTGATTTGGGTGTATCATGTTTTCTAGATGATTCACCCTCATGGCCTATGTTTGGTTTATGGTTAGGTTGTGTCATGGGTACTGCATTTAGCGGGATAGGTTTAGGAGGTCCTAAGGCTAGCCATTGACGCTCCTTCTCCAAGCGTTCATGCGTAAGCTTATCTGCTAGGCATTCTCGTGTGTGACGTGGGGGTGCAGTTGGTTTTGGGGCCTCAGGTTTCTTTGGGACTTGTACTACATATGGCGAAGGGAGGGGTTGTGGTTGGACGGTCACATGCGGTTGAGTGCCAAATTGGCTAGGCACCTTGATGACGTAGGGGCTTGGTTTATTTTGTGTTTGGGAAGTAGAGGATTGGTGATCACTAGGATGTTCTAGTGTCCTAACGACATATGGAGTCAGCCTAGCAGGAGGTTGTACCTCCGCTGTTGTGACCGTGGGTGGTACTCGGACTACGTAAGGGGTAGGCCGAATAGGAGGGGTTGGTGAGTTTGCGGTAGCAGCAACAGGAGGTACGCGCACCACGTATGGCTTTTCGTGGATTGGGATGTTAGGAGTTGCCACAGCGGGGGGTACTCAGATGACATAAGGTTGCTATGGGGGGCATGAAGGTTGAGGCATGGGTGTTTGTACAGTGGGCGGAATACATACTACAAATGGTTTATTAGGTGTTTTCTGCTCATGGTAGGAATAGACTATGTTAATGCTAGGTGCTTCAGGTTCGGTATCAAGGTAGATTGTATTAATCAAGTACGGTGCCTCTTTGGTATTTAGCAGATATTTATACACACCCATGGCCTGTTTTTGTGGTTGGACTGGGTTTGCCTCATCAAAAGTGATCTGATCCCTGTCGATCATTCGTTGGATGTCTTGTTTCAGGGTGAAATAGTAATCCGTGCCATGCCCATTATGTTGGTGATAGTTGCAAAAGCGATCGATTCTAAAGCCTTTTGGTACTAGGGGCTCATCTGGCGTTTCTAGGCTTGGGTTTTGAACTAGTTGACAAAACTGATCATGTCTCTGGATAGTAGCAGGGGATAACTATTTATGTTTCATTAACCCAGCCTTCAGGAGTTGGTCAAACAACTGTGATGGTTTCATGGGTAGTGGTGTGTATTGGGAGGGTTCTTTCCTCTCTAAGTTTCTTGTACGATTCGATGTTGGGTTTTGTGATGAGGACGATTCTGGTGCAGTCACGGGAGTGGGTTTAGTGTAATTAGTAGGGGCAACAGGCGATTTGCTTTGTTGTCCCATGTTTGCTTGCTGTGTTTCCGCCAATGCTGCTATAGTTGTTTTAGCCTTTTCTTTATCTTTCTTATTGTGTTAATTCTTAAAGGCTAAATACACAGGATCGTGGCTATTTTGGGCTACCTCCTCTATGCTTTTAATCTATACAAAGGCTTGATTGAGGTTACGCGCATTGAGATAATATAACTTGGATTTGAAAAAGTCATTAACAACCCCCTTTAGAATGGTGAGGAGATACATCTCTGGGATCGACTCATGGAGCTCATTGAGAGTAGCACTCCACCTTTGGATGAATTTTTGTATGGGTTCTAGAGGTGCTTGTTTGAATTGTATAAGGCTGTCAAGTGTTGCTTCAGGTTTCAAGTTATACTTGAACCTGGAAACGAATTGATGTAACAACTCCTCTAGAGAAAATATTGAGTTTCTTGGCAAGGCCCGATACCAATCAAGTGCTCTCCCTGCGAGGAACATAGGGAACACTTGCAAAATGGCATGTGGCCACGCCTGAAGTAATACGCATTCTAGTCTAAATGTTATAAGGTGAGCATTGGGGTCCATCTCCCTGTTATACTTAGTTAACGTCGGCAAAGATACACCCTTGGGTAAGGTTAGGGGCGGAACAGAAGAGTTGATGGGGTCATCGTGATAAAAATCCACTACCTTCAACTCTCCGTTGGTGGCTGTCTTGAGGCGTTTGACCTTGTCAGTTAGTTCTTGCATTAGTTTTTTAGCATCCACCTAGTCTTGAGCACTAGGTGAGATGGCAGCTTGGGGATGTGGTACAGTGTATAGATTGGATTGTTGAATAGTGGGTTGGAAGGCTGAAAATTGTGTAGTTGGAGGTTGTACTTGTGGAATATTTATAGCAGGTGGTATCAGGGGGGCATATTATGGGCAAGGGGTTGTTGTTGTTGTGGTTTTCCTTGGGGAATATTAGCTGGTAAGATTGTGTGAGGTGGTATGTTATAATGAGGGGGTTGATGTGATTGAGTACCAATCGCTGTCCATTGCTTGGTCATATTTTGTGTTGGAATCCCCTGAGCTTGTTGGGTTATGACTGTGAATGATGTTCCTTGGGTTGGGATGCGTGGTATGTAATGAGTAGATGTAGAAGTCGGTATTACGTGTGGCATTCCGATCACTTTGGGTGGGAAGGTTGCTCCTACATTGTTTTGAGGGGGTTGCATTTGTAAGAGTAGGGGTACCATGGCTGCAGCAGGAATTACAAGGGGAAGCATGTTAACTTGAACATCGGTTGTTAGAGGAATGGGGATGAGAGCGGCTGCATCTTGTTGAGGCATATGGGCTTGCGTGATTTTGAACGGCTGGAGGGACGTACTTTAGCCCATGAATGGGTGAAATGATGGGTTTGTATAAGTTTGTGGGCTGAGGATGTGGTATGAGTCTTCATGCTCGGATTGAGCTATGAACTCATCCTTCTCTTTCAATTGAGGATTTACTATAGGCTGATCTAGAGACTGGCTCTTTTGCAAGAGGAGTTGTGTGATGAGCTCAAAGTAAGGCTCTAGAAGGGGGATGATATCGTATGGGGAAGGAATGAACTCTTGTCCTCCCCTATAGAAAAGTTCATATTGCCTCTTAACTTCCATTTCGGCTCGGTCCACGGCTAGGCCAGCTTGTATTCTCACACATATGAAATTGTACTGGTCTTGAGTTATAATGTTAGACGATGGGTTCCTTCCTTGCAATCTAAGGGAATGGCGGGGCCCCATTGTGGGTTGTACCGTGGGCTGTTGGATGACCATGGTGCCTACAAGGTCTGTGACCTGGGTGGTTGTAGCAGTGGAGTTTGCGGTGTTTATGATGAACGGTCGAGAATATGACACAGTGAAGGGATATGAAATGAGTGTACCTGGTGTGGCGTAAACTTACGTTGGTGGCGTACAACGTATAAACTGGGTCTCAGCGTATAGGCTTCAATGACCAGCATATAATGACAGCATATAGGTATACAACATATAGTGGCAACGTAGAGAATCTACGGCGTAGAGTGTATAGCGTATACAGTAAGTAGCATAGATAGTGTTAGTGTACAACCTAAATAGGGTTCACAGCGTACAGAGTGTAGCGTAAAATGAACAGCAGCATAGATGAGTCTACGGCATAGAGTGGGTAGCATAAATTGAACAACGTAGACGCTGGGAGGTTTGCAGATGGGGTTGGTGTATACTCGATAGCGTAGATGCTCAACAGTGTAAACGCTGGGAATCTTGCAGACAGAGTTGGTGTAAGCTCAGCAGCATAGATGCTCGACAGTGTAGACACTGGGAGGTTTGCAGACAAGGTCGATGTATAATTGATAGCATAGACACTTGGAGTTCGGAAGCATAGTAAGTTTTAGGTAGTTCAGGCCCTCCTTCTAGCGCCAATTTCTGTACCATTCGAAATTGTCGATCTTCGGCTGGAAGGAAACAGAAATAGGGGGATCACCAAACACGTATAGAAGACCCTACCTTCGCTTGAGGGCAAGCTAGAGTTAATGAAGGCAGAGTACCTTGAGTGGTCTACACACAGATCATGCAAGGATTTCCCCAAATGTACACCGAAGTGCTATACGTTGGGTTATATGTGAACATCGTAACTGATGTAAAATGAGGTGTAAATGATGTAACTAAGGTAAACAGAGAGTAAACGTACCAGAGTGTAAATAGAAAAAATGCAACAATAAATGGAAAACTGTAATAGATTTTACAAAGAAAATGAAGCAATATTATTGCAAAGTGAGAGTTACAATGCACCGGTCTAACATAGTTGTGGCTTTCACATAAGGCAGACGAATAGCCCCGGTGGATGCAGGGATGACAGTGTGCTGGTTCAAACTGCAGGCACAACGTAGAGGCTGTATGCTTAGCGTACAGGGTTGAGGTTCTTAGTGTCTCTGTTTTTCTCTCTGGTTTGCTTCAAATTCCCCCCTTTCCTTCTAATGAAAAATTGGGATTTTAATATAGGTTTAGACGTTAGACTCGGGTTGGGGGACACGTGGCACGTTGACCGGGTGCAAAAGATATAAATGTTACAAGTGTACAAAATATTACATTTGTTGGGTGTATACGCTGTAGCAGGCGGGCGTAGACTCTAGGCGTATACGCTGGGTGTATACGCTGGGCATGCAGGGCGTATACGCTATATATGTTAGGCGTATTTGCTTGATATGCTGGGCATATACACTATGTCTACTGGGCGTATACCCTGGGCGTGTAGGATGTATATGCTCAGATTATAGACTCTAGGATGCCTGATGTCAACATTTGATAATTGCTCTGTTCACGCAAGTTGATGCTTTGTATCAAATCTTGCTCTGAAATGCTATTTCTTCGGGGACTGCATGTCGAGCGTATACGCTGGGCGTATACATTGTGAATGCTGGGTGTATACGCTGTGAATGTTTGGACTTGAGCATATACGTTGGGCGTATACACTGGGCGTATATCTTGAAAATGTGAACTTGGGCGTATACACTGGGCGTATATGCTGGAAATGCATACTTAGTGAAAACTAAGTATGTTGTACTTCAAAGTTGCTATTTCTGATAGCAGATGTTGTCGTGGTCGTCAGCGGGTCCCAAGGAACTGCTCCTCATCGAATTCAACTCTGCTTGAAGCTGTTGGTGGGCCCTTAAGCTTGATTCCTGTTGAAAACGTACTAAGCTCATAATTTTGTGGTGTTTCAGCCCCCACATGTGGCATGGCGGGAGTGGTGGTGTGACCCATTGATGGTACCATTGGGATGACCCCCGCAAGTGGTGCTACTTGGGTTGTCCACCACCTGGTAGGTGGTGTTGTTAGGGCAAAAACCATGGGTTGGGCTGCTAGATCGACCACTTGTATCACCGATAGTGTAGACCATAGCCCCATGTTAGGTAGTGCCGACTGCGAGGCTTGGTGTATTTAAGAGCACATGAAATGAAACATCTACGATGGTTGTAGAATAGGTGAAGAAGAAAATGGGGTCCACCATGTAGATGGGCTAGGGCCCGCCACAGTGGGCGGAATTGACACGAATGTAGGAATAGAGGGAAAAGTCGCATATGTTTGCGAAGCTGGTATGGTATGCACATGTGGCAGGGTAGCCACAATTGACATATGCTACCTTATAGGGATTGACTATTGAATAGCTTGCAGAGGGAAAGTAGCTGCAAATGGAATAGGTGAAACATGTGAGAGCGGGAGTTTAAATGCCATGCAATTGGTGTAGCCACCCATAGCAGCAGTAATCACGAGTTGCAGAAGTGTAGGCATAATTACAAAGGGAGCAGTAGTAGATGCTGGTTTGGCCCAGAAGGACTAGGTAGGAGGGATAGGAGCGGGGTTGATTGGACCTCCCTCATCTGATTGGGAATTGAGTTCCTCCTAACCATCTTGGAAAGTGTTATCTTGGTTGGATGCTATCTTGTTGCTCCCTAAGCCTAGCCAACTGGATTAGTTGGTCTAGAAGCCTTTGGTATGCTATGTTAATGTTAAAGAAATGTTGGGGGTAGGAATAAATTCTTTCCTGTTGTAGTAAGCGAACTCAAAGCTACATTTTTCTTTAATTTCATGTAAATCCAAGGGCATATTTGCCTTCACCTTTGCATAGAGGAAATTGTAATGCTTGTGTTGTTGGGATAATCCCTCAAGCCCTCGATTTTGGATTCTGAGAGATTAATATTTTTGTTACATAGGATTTAGCAGTTGTCTGGCACCAGTAGTGCCTTGAACCATGATGGGAGCTTCAATGTTCAAGGGAACTTTCACGTTGAAAGCATTGGCAGTAGTAGTTGAAAAAGCCATTGTTAAGTAAGTAGTTATGAAAGTAGCTATGCAAATAGTTATACAAAAAATAAAAAATGCACAAAAGTTATGCAAAAGAGTGCGAATGAGCAAGGAAACTAGAAAATAGCAAAAAAGAAGGCTTTACGTCTTGCTGGATTCCAAAGGAATCGTTGAGGTGACCAATCTACATCACACAAGGCGTAAAAAACCATAAACAAGTGTTACGTTTACACCAGTGCGTGATAGGGTATAGAGCACGTGCAAGACCACCATAAGACTGGAAAGCTAGCGAGCGACCAAGAAGGCTTTGCATCTCGCAGGATCCCCGAAGGACCATCGAAGCGACTTCTTTGTACCACACGAGATGGGGTACAGAACATATGCAAGACTACCGTAGGATGGGCAAGCTAACTAGTGATCAAGAAGGTGCCTAAGGGACCATTGAAGCGAGTACTCTGTACCATGCGAGATGGGGTACAGAATGCACGCAAGACTATGAGGCGGAAACAAGTTAACTAGCACACAAGTAGGCTTTATTTCTTACGGGGCTCTAGAGGAACCGTCGAAGTGATCGCTCTGTACCACACACGATAGGGTATAGAACGCATGCAAGACTACCATAGAACAAGCTAGTTAACAGGAAATCAGAGGTGAATGATCTGCACCGCATAAAGCATAAACAACTAGAAAAGGGTGTCATGTTTACAGTTATGTGTATCAGGGTACAAAAGGATCACAGAACTACCGTGAGATGCAAAAAAGGCACCAAAGGCCCTCCTTCTAGCACTAGAAAACTATAGCAACCGAAAACATCGATGGTAGGAAAACACCGAAGGGTCGATGGGCATGACAGTCTCGACCCCGTACCCGTGGGAGGGCCGTGTTGGGTGTGTGTGTGGATACGAGGTGCCCTGAATGGTCTGGTCGATTAGACAGGGACTTAATCGGCATCTATATAGCCTTTTGCAACATATATTTTTGAAATAGGAACAGAAATGCGACGTGATGCTTGAAAGTAAATAAGCGGAATTATACTCGAAAGTGAATAAAAAAAGAAATAATGCAACATGTGATATTAATAGTAAATAAAGTAAAATATTGTTAGAAAAATGCATTGCTCTGAAGCTACAAATTTGCTCTGTCAAAGTGGATACAGTCGATTGCATAGCATGATGGGGTGCAGAGATCCCGAGAGTAACTAGGGTGCACAGAGTGGGCAATTTGTGTGCTTGGGCTTGGAATTTGGTGCTGACAGCATGGAGATTCTACCAAGGTGGTAGAAAGGGGGACAAAATGGGATGTCAGCCGGGAATGCTCACTGTTTGTAGTGTCAAACAGAAAGCTTACAATGCTCGATGTTGCAACATGCTAGGAGGAGAATTTGATTCACTGAATAGAAGAGAAATGAGACACTTGGAAAGATTTTGAACTGAGCGAAATTTCTACTGGAACCAGAGAGAATGTCAACCAGAAAGAGAGCTAGAGAGCTAGATGCAAAGGGAAAAGAGCCGGAGAGCTTCAAGTGTTGCTTGTCAGGGTATTTATAAGACCAAGGGCACGTGAAAGGGATGGTTTGGGTGCCATGTGCCTTGGACTTTTGTTGACTTGCTCATGCTGCACATGCTAGTATGACCATTGGACATTCATGACCGTTGTGACTATGATTCTACAATGTCGCAACTATGAGCCTTCCATGCCATAATTGCACCATCAGCGTCTGGAGATGTGTTCCAACGGTCCAATTAGGTGAAGTGCATTGATGTCGCATGACCACCCACATGACTTGCTGTGCTTTGTAGTGTAGCATGCTTGGCATAGCGTAGCACCAGTATATGTGTTGCATGCTTGCTATGCTATGCTACACTATATAGCGTAGTGTAGCATAGCAACCGGCCTTAGTCATAGAAGCTTTACCGATTTGCAAACTTTGCTTCCTGCGATGCAAGACTTGAGAACTTTTACTGTTTTTGCCCCTTTTGAGTTACCTTCTATCTCTTCCGAAGGATTGCTACACCTTGGTACACCATGTAGCTTAGTGTAGCATAGCAGCAGATAAGGTCTGCCGCTTCTTGATGGAAAGGGACATTGTTGAAGGACTTGGAATTGGGCGAAGGGACTGGTTGTAAAGCTGTCGCCATGCTATGCTACATCGCATGGCGTACGGTAGCGTAGTGCCTTGTTTTGCAATCATCTTCTAAAGCTTGCTACACTACATAGCAAGGCATAGTTGTAGCATAGTAGACTTCATGACTTAGAAAACTTTTTGAACTATTTCTTGCGCACCTAGAATGTTGCTGCCAACTTCGGGTCATTTCTGAGCAAGCTATTGGCTGGGCAGGCTACTTAGGTAGATAGGCAGGATGACAAATAGAGCCTATTAACATCTAAAGTAGAAAATTTGCTAAACTAGCCATCCTGAACTCAGGGCGTTCTCCTCCTGATGAATTGCCATGCCTACACATGAATTGTGAGGCCTGGTGAAGCAAGAATGACCTCACAGTTTTTTGGGATGTTTCAAGGAGCCCCTCATATTCTGCCACATTGTTCGTGCAAGGAAACGCTAGGCGATAAGACAATGGACGGACATCTTTAGGGGAAAGCATAATGATGGCAGTGGCACTGCCATCTTTGGTAGTCAAAGCTCCATCGAAGTATAACATCACTTTGAGGCTTGTTGATATAGGGCTTAAACTATGTACATGTTTGTTAGAAAACTCTGGCTCTATCATAGATTGATCATTAACAGGTGATGTTACAAGTTGATCGACTATTGCTTGGCCTTTCGTGGGAGATTGGCCAATATAGTGCAAGTCAAATTTCGCTATGATGGCTTTCCAGCAGGCTATGCTACTGCTCTTGTAGAAATTATTTGTAATGACTCGTAGAATGTTCTAGAAAATTATGTTAACTTGGCTATGAAAAAGATAGTTTCTACATTTTTTGAGCACAAACACTAGTGCCAAATAGTTACGCTTTACTTCATTATACCTCGTTTCGTATGCAAATAGAGCATGACTTAGGTAATAAATAGGGATTTCTGACCCGTCGTTCCTCTTTCGACACAACAACGCAGTTATAGACACATCTGAGCTTGCCAGGTAGATGTAGAAAGGCTGATCCTTTTGTGGTGGGAAAACTGTTGGCAAGTGTAGCAGCTCTTTCTTCAGGTTGTCAAATGCATATTGACAGTCCTCGATCCATTCAAAGTTAATACCCCTCTTGAGAAAATGTTGCATAGGATGTAATTTGTCGATTAACTTCAAGATGAACCTCCTGATAAATTGTAACCTACCATGTAACCCATGTAGTTCTTTGAGGTTTGTAGGTGGTGCTAGGTTAACGATGGCCTTAACCTTGTCTAGGTTGACTCGTATGCCAGCCTCCGATACCACAAACCCCAACATGCATATGGTCTTGAATCCGAACACACATTTTTTTGGGTTGAGCCATAAGTCGTGCCTAAGACATCATTTAAGGATCAATGCTAGGTCCTTTGGGTGATTTTTTGACTTCTTAGATTTAATAGCTATGTCATCTATGTAGTCATTCAATCTCTCCAAGAGGTAATCACTAAAGATATACGTCATGGAATGTTGATAACTTGCTCCAGCATTTTTTAGCCTGAAGGGCATCATGGTATAATAGTAAGTTCCCTAGGGGGTTATGAAAGTTGTAGTCAGTTGATGTTATGGATTGATATGTATTTGATTATACCTCGAAAACCCATCCATGAAGGATAGTAATGCGTGGTTGGCTGTCGTATCAATAAGTTGGTCAATACCCAGTAATGGGAAATTTTCCTTAATCATTTTCTTGTTCAGATCACGAAAGTCTATACAGATGCGTATTCCTCCTATTTTCTTAGAGACAACAACAATGTTTGACATCCGATTCGAATAATCAACCGCACAGATGAAGCCAACTTGATATAGCTTAGTGATTTCATCACGCACTGCCAACATGATTTCAAGCTTAATCTTCTGTGCTTTCTATCTAACTGCTTTGATACCCAGGTCTAACATGATGTTGTGTTGTATTAGTCACAAGTCGAAACCTAGCATGTCTTCATACGACCATGCGAACACCGCAATGTTATTTTGGAGCACTCGGGATATGTCACTTTGTGTTTGTTGGTCAAGGAGGGAACTAACCTTTAGAAGTTTGCTTTCTCCTTTGTGCGTAACCACAGAGACTTCAGTGAGGAAATCCGTAGTTACATCACCAGCCTCCAGGTCTAGCATTCGGGCCAAATGTTCTAGCCAGTTTGGGAATACTTCCGAAGCTGCTATGGTTATGTCACAGGAGAGGGCGTTGGTTCCTATCATTGCAAGATTAGTCTATCTAAAAGTTTCCTTGTATGGGCCTGTTAGGGCTAGGGGTGCAAGTAAAGCTTCATCCATTTGTGAACTGACCTACAAAACTGCAAAGAATGGAAGTTGTTACATTGTTTTTTTGTCAAACTACTGAAATGATAGAAGGTTTTTTAGAGGTGCGTATTAAAAAGGTTTCCAGTTTAAGGTCTTAGCGGACCGTTACAATATGCATAGTTTGTAAGAAAATAGCAAGCTAGGTTTCCTAGATATTAGCGTAAGATTTTTACGAACTATGATGAAAGCTATAACATGGTGTGTCTAGCGTGAGAAAATAGCTAATTTAGGATTTTGTGCAGACCATAGTTAATGTGACCAGATTACAAGACGATGAGCTACACATTAGTTTAGGGTCTTTTCAGACCATCATCAATGCGATATCTATGAGATTAATGGTGCGATCTTCATGCTTCATGTTGCACTGACATACCTATGTTTCGGGAAAGTTTTGCATTGATTGGACATGAAAAAAACTAGTTTTGACCATCACGTTTATAAGTAGATGGTTCACCCTCAAAGAAGACTATAAATGTCGAGAGTTTGAGTTAGGCTAAAGCAGAAGGAAAGCAGAAGGGAGGCGTAAGTAGAAGATTTTGTGAAGATTATTCAGACATAGCCATGACACCAAAGACTAAAGGAAAACATGCCAAATTGGCGAGAATTGATGAGGTACAGGAAAGCTTGGGGCAAATTTCGAAGGCGCAAGTTGAAACTTGGGAGGCTACTCCACTCACCTAGTAAGTCTTTCCTTACTCTCCTTGTTGGGTTACTTTCACTGTTATGGTATCATAATTTGTATTTGTTTTAAATATGTTCGCTATGAGGTGTATCGATACTTGCTTGTGCTAGTTACGCTATTGAGTTTGTAATATTACCCCTATCGCTGTTGTCAGAGACAGACCTTGCACCGTTGCAAGGGTTTGGGTGATCCTGGGTAGTATTATACAAGCACAATACATAATTGGTCAGGAGTCTAGGTGTTGTACCCTTGCATCATGCAAATGGGGTTTCATTGCCTTGTCCGTAATGGTTTCGTGTTACGCTAGGGCAATATGCAGTGTTACCTTTATCACCGTTGTCAGAGACAGACCTTGCACCATCGCAAGGGTTTGGGCGGTCATGGTAATGCATTTTTAGTGTAACCTACGATTTTTTGGGAGTCAAGGTAACAAATTTATTATTGTGTAATGGATTTTTGTCAGCTTTTTTGATTTGTTTTGTTCTGATGTTGTTAGTATGTCTAAGCTATTTTTCTAATGGTAGTGTGTTTTATTGTAAAGGATTACGCTAAGGCCCGTTCTGATTGTCCTGGACATTGTGGGCATTCTGTGCTGTTTACATGTCCTCATGGCCAATGTTCCTCCTCCCCATGCTCGTGTAGGGGGAGAGGAAGTTTGGTTCCACAAAGGCACATAGGAGTTTTTGCAATTTTTGTTGCATAACTTTAGCGTGATTATTTGGTCACATATGCCAGCCGAAATGGCCTGCATTATCCTGGAAATGCTACTAGTTGAATTGTCACAGAGTATCTTGATGTTCCTGGTGGATGGATCAATTGAGATCGCAAGTTAGAGGGATTGCGAATAGAGCACCAAGGGTTTGAGGTGCTTATCTTGGATCTGGAAGATGCCTAGGTTTAACTGTTATCATACCTACAATATGTTATTCATAGCTCATCATCTCACAACCTATTTTTAGAATTCACCTGGTCTCGTGTACTATGCTGGTGGGTAAGTGTTATGATGTGTTGACTGTTGGTTGATTGTGCGTCAGGTATAAAAAATTTTCTACATTCTGTGACGTAGGTTTTTTATTAATGCGAATGTCCTTCAAGGTGACACGAACTTATTATCTATGGACGAAATAGCCATAAAGGAGTTTACTTCCATCAGTAATGTGCATGCTGGTGTCCTGGGACAATTTGGATTTGAAAATCAACACTACCCTATCCAGTATATCAAATTCTTTGCCAAATGTAGAGATGTTGAATGGCTACATAAGGAGTGGAATTTGGATCGTCCCATCACCATTGACGATGTGAAAGAGAACATCCCACCATTTCCCTTGCCCTTTGGATGTGGTAAGTTACATTGCGGTGATCAACTACGTGATCCTACGAAGTGAGAACAATGTGTAATATTTTATTATTTTGCTATTTTTTCTAACTTGTTGTTTTATGTTTATAGTTAGGGAATCATAGGAAGTCACAGTGATGGCTTTTGGGCCTGAGGCAAGAAATCTCTTTTTCCATTATGGTGACATAAAAGAAGCGTAACATTGGCTTTGCCACAGAGTGGCCCCAGCCACCATAACTAATAACCTCCGAGAAGCTGGACTAATGGAGCTATTTCTAGTTGTAACCCCCGATGTCACAGTAGCTGAAATGTTAACCCTAGTCAACTCATTCAATGAAGAAGCCGAGCATCTTCACATGCGCATGCGTAACGTGCGTGTGAGTTTTGATATTAACGCTCGACTGTTTGCCAGCTTTTTTGGCATTCCTTTTGATGGTCTTCCAGTGGAAGAAAGGTCAAAGAGAGTTTCCAAGCATCAGAAGGATATAGAGGAGTGGCTACAGGTTAAAAAAAACCGAAAGGCATCCTCATTGATAAAATCAAGCTGGAGGTGGCTAATACCATCTATCCCCTCTTCTGAGCTCACACTTTCCCTAGGCTACTCTCCCAAGGAAGAATCCTTGGCATAGAAAAAATTTGGATCATGCGAGAAGTTATGGAGAAGGGGACACAGTATAATTGGGCTTGTTACCTTGCTGAAGGCCTGTAGGCTAAAATGGTCAAGCCTCGCAAGAAGCTCAAGTCTCATTTCAACGTGCATTTTTCCTTTTTAATAGCTTGCTTTTGGTGTTTTTTTGAATTACTGGTGGTTCACAGGGATGGATTTTGGATGCAGCAAGGCCGTAACTAGATTTCCAAATCGTGGATTTCCCAAGTCTTCCACACTGTTCGATCCCAAGATCCCCCTGAAGGAATCGAGGAGTCACTTTCAATAACAACTAAGGATTGGGTGGCACCTCCTATGCTAGGCCAAGATAGCATGGGTAGGGTACCCCCTTCTGACATTGATAGTGTGTTGAGGGGGAAATGCTTGGTGGTGAAAATAGTAACCTCATCAGTTCAGCAGAAAAAGAATCATCCGGCTATGGAGTCTTCAGCCCTGATTGGTGAAGAGGGAAGGAAGCTGCGAATTAAGTTTCACAGGAGCCATCCCTTGACTGGTAAGTAGAAGAATTCATAATTAGTTTATGCGTATTACGCTATGTATAGACGTTGTTGTGTCATGTAGTGCTTGTGAAAAGCAAATAAAGTTTTTTTTTCTTTGTGTTGTTTTGTTAACTGTGATGTGTTTGACAGGAAAAGGTAAAGATGTAGAGGAATTGATCCCTGAAATAGGGGCCATGGTTTTTTAGCGTGGGGAAGGGGCCCCAGTTTTGGAAGAGGAGGCCCCTATTAATAAAGTAGATGGCACATAGGTTCCTGTACCTAAGTGGGATACGGGTGTAGAGGATGTCGAGGTCCTTTTGGATGAACTAGAAAAGGAGAAGTGGTCCGTTGCTAGTGAGTTTGACCTTTCCTTGGAGGGAAATCCTCTTGCTATTACCCTTGGGGGTTTGCTGAATTGAAGCTTTGTATTATTGTAATGTATCAATTGCCTTTGTGTCTACTATGCTATGTTTAACTCATTTTCTTTGCATAGTAGGCACTTCTGATAATAGTGGCGTACCTTTGTCAGTAACCCCAACTCAGCGTTGGGGTGAGGCTCCTGACAAATTCACCTTTATGGAGGGCATTATGAACGATATGATCAGTCGCTTAGAGTGAATCGATCCTGAGATTGGTACATCACTGTTGTTAGGTAGGAATAGCTAAAATTGCGACATCATGTTATTCTATTGCGTCTAACTATTGTTTTTCATGTTACAGGATCTCACCTCAAATGGGATCCCAAAGAGCCCATTGACATAGACACTACCCTTGAACCCTCACCAAAGGTGATCGTGGTGCCATGCAACCTTTACGACAAGATGTGTAAATGTGTGTTACACTCGGCCCATTCTCTATGGGAGTGTCAAAATGTCAATGTAGATCTTTGGAAGCGGTTGCAAAAAATAGAAAAGAAGAATGTGGCCCTAACTATTAGGGTTGAGGACCTTGAGTCTAGGAATGAATTTCTACAAGCTCGATAGACCAATGACGAGAATTGGTGAACAGCTATGATTGACTATGCCTATTATTCAACGATCATCAGAAACAATGTCCAAGCCAACCATGAGCTCATTGAGCAATGGATGCAAATGGATCTCGTAGCCCAGAAGAACCAAGACTTGAAGGATTTCAATGTGAGGGTCCAAGAATGGGGGCAAGCACAAAAAGACAATAAGCATGTGTATAAGCAAGAAAGTGTTGCCTACCTCCAACATTATAGGGATTCCATGGTTGAAGCACGGTTCCTCTGGTTCTTCCTCGATGTCATCGGTGCTTTTGAAGCATATGAAAAGTTCCAGGAGCAAGTGGTAGTAAGTGCCTCCCCTGAGAGAGAGATAACTCTCCCTGGGGGGGAGACTACTATCCCTTCCTTCTTTGCTAAACCTCCCTAGTGAACTCCTATGAAAAAATTGAAGGTAAAGGCTAGAACTGATCTAGAAGATGGCGTTTGGGACAAGCTTACTGAGGACGAGATCATGTGGTGCCTGTTAGTCAGCCTGGAACAAATTCCTTTCGTGGCCGATGTACTATCTGAAATCATCGGTGCATGGCTGGAATGAAATAGATGCCGAGATATCTGTAGATGGGCATAGAAGACTCTACCTTTGCTTGAGGGTGAGCTGGAATTGACGAAGGTAGAGTACCTTGGGTGATCCACATGCGGATCAAACAAGGATTTCCCCAAACATATGCCAATATGCAATACGCTGGGTTGTTTGTAAATAACATAAGAAACGTAAATCAGAGCATAAACGTGTAGGAATATAAGAAAAAAGGTAAACAAGAATGAATAAAAACTGTAACAAATATTGACTAGAAATGAAGAAACTTTATTGCAAAATGGAGATTACAGTGCACCGGTCTGAACGCAGTTGTGGATTTGACACAAGGCGGGCGAAAAGCCCTAATGGATGCAGAGGGATGATGGTATGCTAGTTTAGACTGTAGGCATAGTGTGAAGGTTGTATGGTCAATGTGTAGGGTAGAAGTCCAGCATACAGGATTATTCTCTGGATTTGCCCAGTCTCTTCGATTGTCAAAAATTGCCCCCCTTGATCTAGTGAAAAATTGAGGTTTTTATGAGATCTTGGGCATTAGATTTGGATCTGGGAGAGTATGAGTGGTCATGGGTGAGAAAATTTTGGGTTGGATGACATGTGGCTATGTTGCCCGAGTGCAAAGAATGTTATAATTGTACAGTGTGCTGCGTGCCAGTGTGTACACACTAGGCATATGAACCCAGCATACAGACTTGACCAATACAAAGGAATTGAACTTTACAAATGAACGTTACTGTTAAAATAGAGAATCTTGAACATGGACCTTGGATTTGAGCCCTGGTGTCATGAGGATGCTGCCTATGGATTTTCTGCTCATTTTGACTTGTTCCAACATGGTTTTGGAAGTCTTCAAATGGCGTATGCTATGCTGCACGCTGGGTGTACATGCTGGGCATGTAGAGTATGTATGCTCAGTGTATAGGTCATGAAAGTTCATCATTTCAAGATTGAATCTTCATTTTTGGGAGCCTAGGATGATGCCTGATAATTGCCTTACCTCTAAGAGTCAATTGTAGGTGGAGATCTTATTCTGGGGTGCCTGTTTTAAGAGATCCTTGATGGTGCATGCTGGGCATGCATGTCAGCATGAAGGAATGAAAACCCATCATTTGGAGCCCAAAACTTGATTTTCAGGAGCATGAGAGCTGCTGGGGACCTTGGTGAAGGTCCTGGGGGGACCAGACGCTTAATTCTGGCATGTTTTGGCTCATTTTTGGGGCCCAAAAGTTGCTGCATGTTGAGCTGCACACTAGGCATGCAGGCCTATGTGCAAGAAGTATACTTAGTCAAAACTAAGTGTTTTGAGTTTGGAACTTGTAGTTCTTATTGCCAGATGTTGATGTAGTCTCCAATGGATCTCGAGAAGCTTTTACATGCATGATTCGACTCCGTTTGATGCTATTTGTGAAGCTTTTGAGCTTGGTTATGCTGGAGACCAACATGACTTTGCTCCATTTCTATCTACAAGTGTTAGCCAAAATTTTTGTGATGTTTCATTGGCCCCTCTTTGTTGACGCTTGGAGGAATCGACCCAAGAAGCGTTGACAAAGAAGTACATATCACCACCAGCAACTTGGTAGCATTGTCCTTTGACACTTGGCCAAATGTCCTCACACTATGTTTAGAAGTACTTGGGATTGAGAAATGAAGATTTAAGATGATAACTAGAGGAGATGTTTGAAACTATGGGATTGGGAATTGATCAAGGGATTGTGCCGGTGTGGGAGAGGAGTATTTATCTTGTGCAAACAAGTCATGTTGTTCCTTGTCGATGGTCAATATTTGGCAGACTTGGAACTAAGGCATGAGGAGTATGTCCTTTGGAGGAACGAGACTCTTGTATCATGTTTGAGAGAACTCGTTGTCACAACCAAAGCCATGTGATGAGGTGATGCATTCTTTGGAGAAACATGATCCTTGTGGAGTGTCTAAGGGGACCCATTTTCTGACAGCCAAAACCATGCAGTGAGGTGAAACATGATGGTTTGGGATATGAGTACTCCTTTCCAAGACAACTGCCTTCCCACCTGGGGCTTGTATGGGAAGTGCCAAGGGTCTTATGATTTTTTTGTGTTTTTTCAGTTTTGGAAAGAGCATTCTATCAATTTTGCACTCATGCTCATGTGGTGTGTTGTGTGTTACAATTGCTTGAGAGTGTCATAGCATGCAACAGTATGCTTAAAGTTTTGGGGTGTACTGGGTGTATCTGGGAACTGTAACAGGGTAGGAAAGGGAACAAGAGTGTTGGGGAAATGGAGAATGTATTGGGAACTAGGAATGTACTTTTGAACAAATTGATTAACCTGGTTGCATGCATCAGAAACAATGTGGCACCTTGTCACCGTGATGAAGTATAATCGTGTACGAGCACCACTGGGTGTCATCCTACAAACACAACTCCAAGAAGATAAGAAAATGACAAGTGAATGAGTTAGCGAACACTTTAGACATGAATGTGGCTGATGCAAATGGAGGCACCATGTGAAACTTAAGGTAAAAAAAATAAGCAACAATAGTTTTGTTAGAGTCGATGTGATGAATGATGCGGCAGGCGTTGATGAAGAAGTGTCATGAATTACAACAGCAGATGAATGTGCTAGAGATGAGATGATCTTTCCAGTTTATAGACTTAGCAGACTATCATGGGTTAGTTTTGCATCACAACCCATTGGACGTTGCCATTTTATCGTCGTAGCAGATGGTACGATGCTAGTTTATAGTCGTAGCGGACTATGAAGAGGCGAGCTAGTTTATAGTCTTAGCAAACTCCGGTGAATGAGTGTGGTAGTTTAGTGTCATGTTAGACATAGGTCCGTGGTGTCAATTTACCGTCATGACGCTAGGATGTTCTGTGGTATTAGTTTACCATCATGATGCCAGGACGAGTACATACCTACAATGTTTAGACGTGAAACGACTTAAGGTACAAATGGTTCATTAGATGAGCAAGCTCATTATCATTTAAATTAGCTAACTTGAATGCTCCATTATCATATGCTTTAATGACCAAGTAAGGCCCTTTCCAGTTGGCCAGAACTTGTCTGCATGTTCATGAACCTTCTTAAGTACAAGGTCTCCTTCTTTGATCGGGTGCTTGTGGATGTCATGTTGATGGCGCCATCATTGTTGCTTCTGGTACCACTTGATTTGATCAAGTGTTCGTGTGCATTCTTCTTCCACTGAGTCGAGGTCAACAATGGGCAAGACGTTATTTTAAATTTCGTCAAGGTGTCCAAAGAGTGTGATAGCTTCTGAACCATAAACAAGACTATATGGTGTTTTACCTGTGGATGTCCGATGTGTAGTCCGATAGGCCCATAATGCATATACTAGCTGCTCGTGCCATCTTTTCTTGATCTAGGTAAGCATCTTCTTTAGCACTGAGATAATAATCTTGTTCATGGCTTCTACTTGTCCATTGCTCTGAGGGTAGTAAGGCGATGAAAATGAGTGTTTAATACCTAGGCTTTCATATAACGCTTTTGTTTCGACACTGCTGAATTATGGCCTGTTGTTAGTGATGATGGTCATTGGGATGCCAAAACGGGTCACCATATTTTCTAAGATGAAGTTGCATACTTGTTTTGATGTGGTTTTTCTAAGAGGAATAGCTTCTACTCATTTCATGAAGTATTCAATCACGGTTATGATGAAGCTATGCCCTGCTGAAGATGGGTGAGTTATTGATCCAATGGTGTCTAACCCCCATTTCTGGAAAGGTCATGTGATTTGAGTGGTATGAAATTCATTAGGTGGAACATGTATATGATTACTGTGCTTTTGACACATGTTTCACATCTTGACCTTAGAGAAGTAATCGTACTCCATATGTGGCCAATAATAGCCTAAATGTCCAATTTTTGTTGCCATTACTTTAGGTGCTATGTGCCCTTGGCATAATCCTTCATGAACTTGTTCCATGATGGTTTGGCCATTAGTACTATTAACGTATGTTAACAAGATGCCTTCATAGGATCTATGACATAGTGTATCTCCTACTAGTGTATATTATCTAGAGCATTTTCGTATTGCGTCCTTCTAAGCATTCGTTAGATATTGAGGTGGTTCACCATGTAGAAGGTACTCTTTGATGTCATCGTATCATTCTATAGCGTGTGTCGTGCTAACGGATGCTATGGGAAGTTCATTGGGAGCATCAGTTATGGGCTTGTCGCAACTCGTGATGGAGCTAGGTAACGTATGAAACATGTTTGGTGAGATGTTTAGAGCTAATGTGGCTAATGCATCTGCGATGGTATTGTCGTTTCGAGAAACATGTTGCAGTTCTATATTTATAAACTGTTTCAGCAAGTGTTTCGTCAAGTCACAGTAGGGTTGTAGATGAGATGCTTTGCATGTGTAAATGTCTTTGACTTGGTTTATGATTAACTATGAGTCACCTCTAACTATGAGATGTGGGATGTTTGAAGCTTGTGCTGCCATGAGGCCCCTGAGGAGACCTTCATACTATGCTATGTTATTGGTACAACGAAAGTTAAATTGATAAGCAAGGAGTTGGATCTCCCAGGAGGGGTATGTGATAATGGCGACAACACTTCCCCCTCAGGAGGTGGATGCTCCATCGAAGTTTAATATTGCATCATAGTTATCGGGCACTATGTCAATTGTGCTTACGTTTTCATCTGGAAACTCTAGATTAATCGTCGCTTGATCTTGTGTTGGTGATGCTATCATCTGATTGACTATAGCTTGACCTTTAAATGGATGATTGGGCTATGTAACTCAGGTCAAACTCAGTAGCCATTTCCCTCCATCGAGCTATCTTGCTTGATTCATACATGTTATTTGTGATTGCTCTAACTACATTGTTTTTGTAGATTATGTTTACTTGGTTACGGAAGAGATAATGTTGCCACTTATTTAAAGAAAAGATAAGGGCAAGGCATGATCTTTCCATGTCATTGTAACATTGTTCGTGGGCTACTAATACATGGCTTAAGTAGTAAATAGGGATTTCAGTTCCATCATCACGTTTCTGAAAAAGCATAAACACGATAGATGATTCGGATGTTGCTATGTAGATGTAAAATGGTTTATTGTTTTGTGGTGGATAAAATGTTGGTAATTGAGTCAGTGCCGCTTTGATATTGTCAAAAGATTTCTGGCATTGTGGGGTCCATTGAAAATGCATACTCTTGCGTAGAAAATGATTCATGGGTTTCAACTTATCGGTCAATTTTTCTATAAAGTGCCTAATGAACTGTAATCTACCTTGTAGGCCTTAAAGTTCGAGAAGGTTACTTGGCGGTTGTAGGTTTGTAATAGCCTTCACCTTATCGGGGTCTACCCTAATTCCTACTTCTAAAACTATGAATCCTAGCATTTTTCCTGATTTGACCCCAAAGACACATTTCTTTGGGTTTAGTCTAAGCTCATATTTTAAGTAACGCTTAAGTACCAAGTCTAAGTCTTGTATGTGCTGCTCTTGTATCTTTGATTTAACTGCTATATCGTCTATGTAATCATTGAGCGAGTGAAGGAGGTAATCACTAAAGATGAAGGTCATTACTCGCTGATACGTAGCACCAACATTCTTTAAACTAAAGGGCATCATCATATAAAAAAATGTCCCCCATGGCATCATGAAGGTTGTCCTAAGTTGATGTTCGGGCTTAATCAAGATCTGACTATATCCCAAGAAGCCATCTATAAAAGATAACAGTGCATGCCCAGCGGTTGAGTCAACTAGTTGATCAATACTAGGTAGAGGAAAGTCATCTTTTATGATCACTAAGTTGAGGTCCCAGAAGTTAATGCATAGGCGAATGCTTCTGTTCTTCTTTGGGACAATGACCATGTTGGATACCCAGTCAACATAGTCAACAGCCTGAATGAAACCAGCCTAATAAAGTTTGGTAATCTCATTGTGAACCGCCAACGCTACCTCAGGCTTAACCTTACGTGCTTTTTGTTTCACCGATCTTAACTTCGGGTCAAGTATGATGTTGTGTTGGACTATTTGAGGGTCTAGCCCAGGCATGTTAGTGTAAGACCAAGTGAATGCTTTGATGTTANAGCCCAGGCATGTTAGTGTAAGACCAAGCGAATGCTTTGATGTTGC
>MNCI01007027.1:12745-25157 GCA_015680685.1 Gnetum montanum | reverse complement strand
CAAATATTTAAATGTGCTCGAAGTATGCTAAATTTGGTTCATTGTCTCACTTGGCCGCATGGCGATTTAAGGCCGTACCTGGCCAATCGCAGTAGTTTAGGGCCTTATAGGGCCATTTGTGGTAGTTTAGGGCCTTACCAGGAGGTACCTATTCATTTATGATTTCTAGTTGATTGTACAATTTGTAATCCTTGTTGGGTGTGAGACTACAAGACGAAGAGTATGCACTGAAACACCGGTAAAATTTTGAGGCCTCAACGGTTCAGCAAAAAACTGATGATTCAAGCAAAGCATTGCAAGAAAGTGCAACACAGAAAGTTCCTTTTTAGATTAAAAGCCTGTCCTGCCACACTACGTAGCACAGCACAAATGAATTCCAGAAGACAGAGCAAAGCAACGGGTGCACAGTGGCAAGCTTTCAACCTTGCAAAATCTCTATGTTTTGAGAACCTTAACTTTTGGCATATTATGCTGCATTAGACAACATGGTGTAATGAAGTGTAATGTTAGAAAGTAATCTACCACAACATCAAGGACTGAAAATGCCCAAGACTTTGCCAAACACTTCAATTTTTTGTAAGTGCACTATTTTATGCTGAATTACGCTATGAAGTGTAATCTAGCATGGTGCAGCATAATACAAGCATAGATAGAAATGGCATAATATAAGCATCAGTAGTTCATATGACATGATAAGCTCTCCAGTGTATTGTAGCATAATCAAGAAATCACCTATCGCCAAAGCTCCAATAAGAGTAGTTTACATCGCGTTAAGCTTTAGAGCGTAAGGTGGTTTTGCACCACAAACTTCAACAACCACCACATCAAGTCAACTGCATTTTGTAAATTCAAGACATGTGTCATCTAAACCACATCTTTCTCTTGGCCCTAACCTTATAAATGATCTAGTTGAAAAAGATCAAGAGGGGGGAAAAAATTTCTCCGAAGATTAGCAGATTTTCTCTGTGAGCAATTCTTTCCTTCCATTGGCAATCTTTGGCAATTTTTAGCGAGGATTGACGAGGGAACAAGAAAAGTGATTAGTAATCGCAAGAACATTGAAGACAAGTGGCAAGAGCATTTGGTCAGAAATAGCTTTTTGATAGACATTCTACTTCGGGACCAACCTCCTTGTATCCAGATCCGCCAGAACAAGGTAGATCGACCATTGCTTCTTTCATCTTTGAACAAGTTTCTTGTTGTTGGAATGTATTTTGCTTAAATCAAAGTTTGCTTGTAACCATTACATCTAATATATATTTGGTTCGTGAGCTAAATTCCAGATCTTGGGATCACCTACGCTCTAAATCTGATCTCTTGTTCTTTAGTTACACGAATCTCGCAAAATCGCTTCAAATCGATTACATCATTTTCAATCACCTTCGTTCTCGTAAAGAACCATCATTTTATCACCCATATTTCATGAAAATTTTTATTGATCAACTAAGTCCTTATCTGATTGACAAGACTGTTCAGGGCACCTCGGATTCATTTTTTCTCTAGCACAGTCCTCGCACGGATCCGGGGTTAGAACTGTGTACACGGATTTTTGTTTGGTATTTCTACCGACCAACTTTTTATGTCATTACAATTTTCTAGCTCTAGAAGGAGGGCCTTCATATTCAATCCATATTTTATGGGTAGTCTTATAAGCTATCTGTACCCATTTTCAATCAACGTAAATGTAATACCTCCGAGGTTGTTTATAGGATTGTGTGGTGCAGATCGGTCGCTTCGACGATTCCTTTGGAATCCTATAAGATAGAAAGCCCCGATTATTATCTTAGTTTTCCTTTTCCATCATAATCTTTATCCTTATCACTACTATTTTCGAATTGCATAGAGAATGGTTACATCAACTATTGTTGTTGACACTGCCAACCTAGAGTACCCTTGGACCATGCAAGTTACACTTCCTGCGGTCGAGCAACCGATTAGCCCGGTGCGACCACGCCGCTCCCTCAGGCTGCAAAATAAAGAACCTGAGGAACACGCTCAGCACAGGGACCACTACAATTTCCTCTATGCTAAGCTAGCAGCAAAACTACCCATGTATCCACAAGAATTCAAGAAAAATGAGAGTACGAGTTCATGTATTGCAATGGGAAGGAATTTATTCCTTCACCTAGCGCTAATGTGCCCCTGACAGATCAACAAAGGTGGATCCTGGATCAAATTCTGATGGCAAAAACATTGCCAGAATAACTAGAGGTGATGTTTTGTGATGGAATGCTTCATGATGGGCAAGATGATCTAGATTCTCACTCTAAAGGAGGCAGTCATGCTGATTTCACCATGGCCCCTCCTTCCACAACGTCTCGTGTAAATATGTTGTTCATGGTCACCATGCCTTTGACATTATCTAATACCAATCGAGTCCCGTACTTGCCGCGCTTACATTTTCTCTCCCTAACTATCTTCCCAGGTGACGGTCCATCACAAATCATTCCCCATCATATGCAATTACCTAACCCACCTCATCGTACACCTGCGCCTATGTCACCACATGTGCACGCGGTACCTATGTCACAATTACCTACAACACCAACCATACTTTCGACCCACACAACAGAGCCCGCACTACAGCATGGTGGGTTCCAAACATGTTGCTCATTGCACATCCTATGCAAATGCCCCATCATCCCCATCATCAAAGCTAGGTCTTGCAAGTGCTAAACCCAGTTGCAGGATCGCTGTCTATGCCCTCGGTTACACAAACAACGTATCCAATAGTGCAACCGATGGTGGTTGCCCCATCTGCACCAACTACTGGATGGTGGATGCCACAAGCAGCACCGTCTGCAAGGACTGTCAACCAAGCTGCCACTTCTGTTACGCCACCCAGTGTGGCCCTTCTTGCCGTGCCACAAATGACCCTGTCATCTACAGGTCTAGACCAAGCCTTCTAGCTCATTCAGACCCTTACAAAAGAGGTCAAGCATCTCAAGGCTACTGGCTCTAACATGGTACAAGTCATGGATTTCTACCATGACGATCCTATTAGTCCACCAGTCCCTATCCTGTCATTGCCACTTGGGATGCCCCTTCCCCATTTCACAAAATACAATGGGGAAGGTGATCCCAATGACCACCTAGTTACCTTTAGGTCAGAGTATTTACTATTGCAACAATGGCCACATACTATAATTCATGTCTTTTCTATGTCTTTAATGGGTAAAGCTCTGGACTGGTATCAAGCACTTCCATGTGCTTCCATTTCAACTTTGGAAGAGCTGCTAACCCAGTTTGTGACTCATTTTAAGTACAACTTGAAGCTAGAAGTCACGTTGGACCAGCTCATGGGGGTCAAGAAAGACCTACTCAAGTTAGTCCAAAAGTTCATACAGCATTAGAGTGCCACCTTGAATGAAATCCGTGAACCCATCGCAAAGGCCCATCTACTGGCAATCTTCAAGGGAGCAGTCAATGACTTTATCAAGTCTAAGTTGTATTACCTCGCTCCCCGTTCCATCAGCCAAGCCTTTGCTTAGACCAAGAGCATCCAAGACGCAGTAGAGGCTAGTAAGGATCTAGCATATGTGGTCTACAAGAATGTCCACAGCAAAGGTAAGGACAAAGGCAAGGCCGTGACAATGATAGTAGCGATGGTTGCTGAAGGGGCCAAGAAGAAGAGCAACAACAAGAAAAAAATTGTAGAGTCTACCGAGCTGATAACTTGCTCAAATGATGCCAATCAAGAAGCTCATTCCACCCCTGAAGCACCTCCACAACTGAGGCCAAAATTTGAGCGTAAGAACCACATAAATTACGTAACTCTACCTATGAAGCCTTCAGAACTTTTGAAGCAATTACTGGGAATCGGTCATATCCGACATAAGGTAGTATTCGAGGAGGCTCTGAAACATCATAGGTGCCATTGTGAGTTACTCTAGAACCCCTCCTTGGCCCAACCTAATGAACCGCCCGTTCCCAAGAACTTTAGGCTAGACCGATTCTGCGACTACCACCAATTGTGTGGCCATGACATGGACTACTGCTAGGTGTTGAAGAATGACATTTAGCATCTGATAGATCAAGGTGACCTAATCTTAGATAGTAGTAGCCCAACACACCTAGAAAACCAGGCCTTGCATGTGTACCAAGATCCATTGAATGCAAATAACGCAGGGTACACAATCAACGTGGTAGGGGCAGAGGGTGACAATTAGGCGTAGCTGAAGTAGCCTTTCGTGTTGTGAATGCATCCTTATTCGCCCCAAACAACAGGTTCATCAGCACCGATGAGCGGTGCTCCAAGGAAACCTTTCATCCTTTGAACTCTGCCTTAGAATACTTCCCGACCACCCCCCATCATTAAAGCCGTAGCCCAACCCACGCCTACACCTAGGGTGCCCTTAGTTATCAGGTGCCAAAATCATTGACCCCCCCTCCTGTGCAGGGACAATCTTCTAAATCAACCTCTCTTACTATTGATATGGCCAAGGATCCTCTTACGTTGGGGTTTCTAAAACCTCAATCCCTCACTTTTGTACCCTTGGCCCCACTTACTAAAAACAACAAGGTCACACAAACGCAACCATCTCCTCTTGGCCAAAGGAAACATAACCCTTGGCCAAATGTCACTCCTCCCTGTGAAATTCGCCTCTTAGGATGAATAGAGGAGGAAAAGGGTAACAAGTAACCTGATCATGGGCGGGATCCCTTTGATGCCCTAGCGCAAGTCAAATAGGCTCTAAAACAAAAAAATACAACATTGAGCCTTTATGACTTACTCATGACATCGCAGACACATCGTGAGGCTATGGTGTGCATGCTAATGTCCATACCTGTGGACGAAAGCCTGCCGGTAGACAAAGAAGCAATCCATTCTATCATGCTTCCCCCCTCCGCTAAAAAAACTAATCCTACCCCATTGACCTTTGACGATGAATCCATCAAGGACAATCCTAAAGGTTAGGTAACAACAACGTCCATGTTCATCACCATTCGGGTCGGCCAACACTAAATTCGGAGAGTACATGTAGAAGATGGGGTGGCCACTAATGTCATCCCTTATCCCATAGTGGATAAATTAGGCCTGATCGATCAGATCAGTTCTACAATGACATCATGCCTAAAGTCGTTCAACGGGGCATGAGTGCAGGTCAAAGGGATGGTCCACATCATCTTTGTGATAGGGGACCAGTTCCCCATAGATGCTATGTTTATCATCATCGAGGAGATTCCTGGATTCATTTTGATCCTTGGGAGGTCTTGGTTAGCCCAACTGAGGATAGTTTCATCACCCATCCATCAGAAGATCCATTTGCCTTACACAGGAGGAGAAGTGGTCATCTGCGGTGATGAAATAACCCATCAGGTTGTTAATAACATAGAAACAAAACAGGGATCGAAAATTGAAATGCTTGAGAATCAATCCCCTATCCAAATACCCGAGCAAGCCAAAATAGTGGCTGATGACAACCTAACTTGGGCTGAACTATCGTTTCAAGAAGAAGATTATGGCACAAAGGAAAAGGACCATAAATCTCCCCATCCTTGTGCATCATTAAAGATCAAAGCAATTAAGAAATGACTACAAAGTTAGCCAGTAAACGATGCTATCTAACTATTACAATTCCATCATCTGTTCTATTCATGCTTACCATTTATAATTTACATCTGTATTTACGCTTTCCACTAGCTAGTCTCATTATGCTTATGTTTATCTTCATGTTTATATTTATGTTTCCACCAGTTGTCTTCCTTATTCCTATTACTCAAAGGCCTGAAATGACCTTAAACTAGCAATTTCATTTATGCTTTGTATCTGAATTTCATTTGCATTTTGAACTTGAATTTCATTTACGCTTCGTACCTTAAACTATCAATAGCCCAAAATGACCTTAAACTATCCATGGCCCGAAATGACCTTAAACTATTAAAGGCCCGAAATGGCCTAAAACTAATCGCAGCCTGCCATGGCTTAAAATCGACGACTTAATGTTTATTTGATTTCTTCACTCATGTAGTAAGGGCCTGAAATGGCCTTAAACTAGCCATGGCCCGCAATGGCCTTAAACTACCTATTTCAATCACAACTTACCCTTGCACTACTCAAAGGTTCAAAATGGCTATGAACTAACAATTTCATTTACGCTTTAAATTTGAACAATTTAGCAGCCCGCAATGGCTTCAAACTAGTAATTGCATTAATGCTCCAATCTTAAAACTAATTATGATTTATCATAATCAAAACTTACGATATACTTTACATAAAGAGAAAACAACAAAAACAACATCAAAATCAACAGCAAAATTTGTATCAAATACATTAAAAGAAAAATATTGTCTCTTGTCTAGTTACACCATAATAAAACCTGAGGCTAATTCAACCACACTACGTGTCTCCCTTGTTACCACTATCTCATGTATCCCCTAGTTCAACTTCTACACTGAGGAGGTCATCCTCATAGGGGCCACCCTTTGCATGAGGGACCCCTTTGTAAGGGCGGCCCGCTTCATGAGGCTCTTTAGCAGGGGGTTGCTCATCATGGCATCGACCAGTGTCATCATGCTCTATTTCCTGTAAACCCTCTTCATGAGGACCACCACCTTCATTAGCCTCACCTTGCTGAGGATTCCTCTCAGGTCGTTCCTGCGATCAGACATGATACATGTATTGACATTGTCATCAAAACTAGGTACAACAAAAATGCAATAATACCGCAACTTACCTGTGATGATCCCACATCAGCAGCAAAGGGGACTTGTTCTAAGCCAATCCATAGGCATTGCATGATTTCATCCTCAGTGAGCTCAGACCAAACCCCATCTCCTAGATTAGCTCTAGTCTTGACCTTCCCTTTCTCCACAGGAGTCCATTGGGGTGGTTTGAGGAAGAAGGAAGGGATGGTTGTTTCCCCCTAGGAAGAGTCATTTTCCTTTCTAGGGAGGCACTTACCGTCACTTACTCCTGGAACTTTTCAAATGTACTCGAAGCATCAATAACATCAAGGAATAGTCGAAGAGACTGAGCCTCGATGGCAGAGTTCTTGTAATGGTGATGATAGGCACCGCATTCCCGCTTATAGACATATTTTTGGTCTTTCTGCATCTTCCTCCATTCTTGCACACTCGCGCTAAAGTCCTTCCAGTCTTGACTTTTCTCAGCTAGGAGACCCATTTGCATCCATTGCTCATCCAATTCATGGCTGGTCTGGACACTATTTCGGACAACTGCCCAATAATAGGCATAGTCTACAATAGCCATCTACCAATCCTCATTGCCTACCCCTTGAGCTTGTAGGAATTCATTTTGTAACCTCAAATATCCCACTTCATCAACTAGAGCCACCCTCTCCTTCTTCAACCTTTGTAGTCTCTTCCAAAGGTCTTCATTTACATTTAGACATTTCCATAAGCAAAAAGTCGAGCGTATAGCACATTTATGCATCTCGTCGTAAATGCTGCGTGGCATGATAGTCGTTTTCGATGAGGATTTGCTGGTGTCTAGATCAATAGGCGCTGACAGGTCCCATCTGAGTCAAGCTCCTAATAACATGAAATGGCAATTAGGAATAATTAACATAATGCTATAATAGACCAACCTCCATGTAGTGATCATAGCATACCTACTTCAGGATCGATGCGCTCCAAGCGATCGATCATATCTCGGACGATGCCTTCCATAAAGGTGAATTTATCAGGAAATTCGCCCCAGGATTGAGTCATCATCGCTGAAAAATGTATGTCCTGGTCACCTATTATGCAAAATAAGTTCTAGATAAGGAAATAATTGAAACATTATGATAACCAATATAACCTTTAGAAGCAATTACCTAAAGTCTAGTACACTATAGAAATTAGCCTCACAGAGTCACAAATCATTTATCTCTTCTTGTCTGGGCCAAAAGAACTTCGGCATCTTCTACTATTACTCCCTTCTTGTGCATGGGAACCTGCATGCTATTCACCTGGTTGAATGCAGCCTCTTCTTCCAAGGTCAAGGCCTCTTCCTCGCACCACAAAACCATCGCCCCTGTTTCAGGGGTTAACCTTTCCATAGCCTTCTCCTTCGCTATTACACAACGTCCTCAGTTAACACAGGCCTTCACTCTAGTTCAATAAATGTTACACGATGCAAAAAAGTATCTATATGAAACAAAACTATAGTAATTAGCACATTTCTTTACTTACCTGCTCGAGGATTATTCCTCTGAAACTTGACCTACATCTTCTGCCTTGCACCACTTACTAGCTCAGTGGACTCTTCAGTCAAATGAGGTTTCTTCCATGGCACTGATGAGTCCACTATCTCAGTAGCCAAGTTCTTCCCCCTTGATGCATCGTCGGTGTAGGAGGGGAGCGCCCCACCCATGCTGTCTTGACCCCACATTCGAGACACCTCCATGTTTTTAGTCATTACAGACAATGACTCCCTAATCCCTTCAGGAGGGTCTTGCGACTAGGTAGTGCTAAAAACATGGTAAATCCATGGTTTGGAAATCTAGCTACAATCTTGTTACACCCAGACTCCATTTCTTTGGACTACCAGGAATTCAGCAAAATGCTGGAAGCAAGCTATGAAAAAGGCAAAATGCACATTGAAATGGGACTCAAGCTTCTTGCGAAGCTTTACCATTTCAATATGCAGGCCTTCGGAAAAATAGCTGGCCCAATTGAATCGTGTCCCCTCCTCAATGACCTCTTGCATAATTCAGGCCTGCTCGATGGTGAGAAATCTTCCTTGGAAGAGAGTCTTGGGGAAGGCCTAGGCTTGGAAAAGGGGATAAATAGTGCTGTCCACTTCCAACTCAATCCCATTGCCAAGAATTCCCTTGACTTCCTTCTTAACCCCTAGCCACTCCTCTATCTCTTCCTGGTACTTGGCACTCCTCTTCGTCTTTTCCTCTATAGGAAAACCATTGGAGGGGACCCCAAAGATATTGATGAATAGCTAAGCATCGATGTCAAAATTTACGTGCACGTTACACACGTGTATGCAAAGATGTTCAGCTTCTTCGCTGAAGGAGTTGACTAAGGTCAACATTTCACCCGCAGTAACATCAGGGGTTACAGCCAAGAATAGGTCCAGCAGTCCAACCTCCTGAAGGTGATTGGTTAACACAACTGGGGCTACTCTATGGCCAAGCCAGCATTGCGTCTCCTTTATATCACCATAGTGAAAGAAGAGAGTGCTCACCTCACGACCGGAAGTCATAATTGTGATTTACTGCGATTCCCTGACTACTCATATGAAACAATAGTTAAGCCAAAGTAACAAAAATGAGGTGACTTCATACATTATCGTTAGTTGATAACATTGATACAATTCATCATCGTAAAAAATTTTACTAGGTTTGAATGGGAAAGGAAAAGGAGGGATTTTCCTTTGCACATCTGCGACAGTGAGGGGAGGATCCAAAGTCCATTTCCTATCTAGCCACCTAAGATCTCTACATCTAAAAAAGAAGTTGGCATAGCGGGTTGGGTATTCTAGGATTTTGAACGCTAGTTGTCCCATGATAGCGGCCCGAACGTTGCTGATAGAAGTGAATTCACTTATAGCCCTTTCGGTCAATGAAAATGTGTCATTATCACCTAGGAGACCACTGTCATTGATAAAAAATCTACATCACAGAAAACAACTAAATTTTATGCTCAATGTAAACTTAGAAAATAGCTAACATGTTGCCACACATCGAAAAGACACAAGCAGAAAAAACTTACCCGCCTGCGTAATGCATAGTACTAGGTGGATTTTAAAAGTAAGTTGTGGGATGGCAAGCCAAGAATAGAGTGTTGTAGATGTGATAACAGTTAAATCTAGGCATCTCCCAGATCCAGCTCAAATGCCTCAAACCTTTGTGTTGGTGACCGTTTGGGACGCGGTTGCCAATGAGTGTCCTCGAACAGGATTTAGGTGCCTACTGGTCTCTGGCAACATGAAGGCCCAGATACCTCCAAATAAACTCAGTAGTTAATGTGAGTATGTGTGTGTGCTATTACGGCGTGCGGTTGTGAAATATGAAATGATTGCATTATGTGTAAACTATAGATGACTTGTCTTAAAGAGATTCAACCAACTTTGCCAAGTACTGTGAGTTGTTGAGAGTTCTCATTTTGTTCAATTTCCTAGTCTACGCAGTTCTTATAATACCTACTTGTAACAAATAAAATTTTTCAAAAACATTTAAGCATAACTCCACAAATCTACTCCTAATTTTCCCCAGAGAAAGAGATAGTTCCAAAAGAAAACTAGAAATAGAGCAAGATTCAATAGAAATAGACTGAGAAGAAAAGAAAGCAGAATTGTGTAGACCTCAAATATTTCAACAAGGTAAAATGACATGAGTAAACACTTCGCAATAAAGCTATCCCAAATTCAATATCCACGAATTGTTCAAACTTCCAAGGCTCAAATAAGCAATTTCTTCAAGACAATCCTACTATGCTACCAAAAATTGCTACGTAAACTACCACGTACAAGACTTCATTTTGACTAGATAATAGATGTCAATGATTTCATTCAACAGAAACTTTGAAAGACTTGATAATTTCTAATTGAAATACCATGGAAATCACTTTAAAGATGAAAAGAAGCTATTCTGGTCCCATCAAAATACCAAAGATTTTCTGAACCCTCTTGACTACTGAATTGTTTAACAGCATGACTACAAGCAGAGGCTCTTTTACAACAATCCCAATAGCGGTTCCTATACATTGCACAATAACAAAATTTACTACTAAAATGCTCTTAAGGCTTTTAAAGACAAGTGCTTCTATGGCAAAATTTTAACAAAAAATTTCTATCGGGCAACAAGAATAATAAGAGCAATCTAAAAATCCCAAAATTACTTGCCAAGGATGATACTATCTAAACCACTAGCTAAACAATTTAAACAAAATAAAAAATAAAAAACATAACTCACAGGACTATGACAAAGAGGCTGAAATCTTTCCTTTAGCAAGCCATCTTACAAGCAATCTTCTTTACAAATCTTCCAAGACCCCAAGTGTGATCTCAAAAGTGATGATGATATGAGACCCCAAGTGCTAGCTAGTAGCCTTCCCAAAGTGTCTTTTCCAAAAGTGTGATGTATCAAGTGTCCTTTTCAAAAGTCCTCCTTTCTTGACCCCCCTTTGAAGCCTTTTTATAGGGTTGAAAGGTGGTTACATATTCAAAAATATCTTACCTAACTTCTCTCCCAAGTAACTTGTCCAACGAGTTAGGAAGTATTAACTTAGGAAGTTAGGAAGTTAGGAGATATATAAATATTTCTTTTGAAAAATAATTCCAATAGTTCCATATAATTGTTTACAATTATAGCTCTACTAGCTTTTCATTTTTACTTGTTTAAAATTTTTAAGAATATTATTGAAGCCCTTAGTGATTTTATGAACAAGGTGATAATATAATATCTACCTTGGTATAAATGTTGATGGTACCTAATCTATAATAATTTATGTGCACTTGCACCAGTATGAAAATGGCTAAAAAAATTTAAATCCAAAACATTAGGCCCGAATGTGAAGGCGCCAGGCCTAGAACTACCATCAAATACTTCCAAAATATCCCACCCTTGCCAAAAATCGTTATCAACTGCCACCGCAGAAGAAGGCTCTGCTGCTGCATCTGGCATCATTGCTATGTGATGTTTGGTTGCTAGAGGAGAAAGATCTGGAAAAAAATTATGTATTGAACATATGGCCCTAGACATAGGGTTTCGGTTGCCTGGAACTGTTTTGTTTTGCCCCAAATTCGCTTAGGGCTTCCTGGGTTTTTTGTGTTCTTGCAGATCGTCTTTCAAATTCCTTCCGTTGATTACTGAGTCAAGGGAAAATGTATCATAGATCTGAGCATCAGTGAATAATGGCATTTGGTGTGGTAGGTTAAGAACGGCCCTGTAATGGCCAGAAAAATCTTCACACAGTGCATGTATTGCAGAACATAGTGAACATCGTTGAAGGTGGGTGGATCGGTTGCATTTTTATGGAAAAAATTTTAAAATTGAAATGGTTTCTGTCTTGAAAGAGGCAATGTCCATGCAAGTTCTTCCTCCACTGCCTTTGAATCCACGTCCTTGCAAGGTTTTGTTACAACGTGCATAGCAGAGGTGTCGTTGATTTGTGTCCAAAGAGAAAAGTTGATTTTGCGTCAAAAATAGAAGCCATTATAGGTTGATAAACCTTAGCACTTTCCTGCGTAAACTACCAACGTGATTCCTTGTGAAAGAACAGGCATTCTTCTGGACTATTTTTCTGTAAAAACATTATTCAAATTTTGCAATGGTGAATTCCATAAGGTTGATTTTAATTTCTCATTGATGCATTCATGAACGGGGTCGGCTCTTTTTAATTGATAAAGCTTTTCAACTCTTTTTCAACCTTCCCTTCACACAGGAGCATGATAAATTTTCCTTTCCTTAGTATCATTATTTGAAAGTGGAAACACTATATCTTCATTCAA
>MNCI01007021.1:426373-444673 GCA_015680685.1 Gnetum montanum | reverse complement strand
AAGTTTCTAGTTATATGTGTGGGTATGATAAAATTAGTTTATATCGATGATGTGATATCGTATCTATGATATTGTACCTTTGATTACATCATCGTAAATATGATGTAGTGGATCTTGGTCTCCACCATAAATACCAATCCACTGTCGCATTAAACAAAGAACTTTGATCTAATACTTAGGTAAATTCTTGTAGTTTGTTTTTTTATTTACACTTAGTGATATAGTGAATGCTCGTAGTGTGGTGTTACACAATTTTATGGAATCTTTGTTCAATTAAATTGTTCTTGGACACAATGCATGGTTGGAAATAAAGATCAAGAATGTTTTTTTTACCACTGCACCATTCTACTTAGTTTCTTTACTCTTACTTAGTCCATTTTTCTTATTTAGTTTAATTTTTACCTTTTTAATATGTTTACTTCGATTAAGTTACTTATAGTTTCTAAGTCATTTAATTTTCCATTTTTCTTTAGTACAACAATATAAGTACAACTAGTTTTGAATGTATAGTATAATTGTTTGATAATCCTAGTAGTATTATTGCTTAGTTCACCTAGTAGCATAACACTTGGTAATCCCAATATAGTTCCTTTACTTACATTTCTCTCATAGTTATATTTTATTCCTCTATTTTAACCACATTTATATTAAGCTTTGGTTTGAGCCAATAATAGTAATATACTATATTCCTCGCCGAGAGTTAAACCATACAAATTGCACTTCACTAAATAAAGTGAGAAGACAACAATCACTAATTGAACCTTAACTACTAGTGAATTTACATTAACCATCCATAGATTACGATCAAGTCACACTTGTGTACTCATGACTTGTATGGTGGAGTATTGGAATACCCAACCGCTCATTAGATATCTTTAAAACTCATAGCATATAGATTTCTATTATCTAGTAGATTTAGTGGATCTCTAGATATAATAAAAATTTAATTTTAATTTTATGAAACTATAACTAAAATAGGAATAAAAATTTTATTAAGTTCATAGATCTTCTAGATCTATTAGGTAGTAGAAATATACAAGCTATAAATTTTGAAAACATCCTTAAGAAAGTTACCAAGTATTCTTGGTAACATTTAGAATAAATCAACAAAATTTGCAACCATAATATCTCATCTATGTCTAATATACTCCAACTCTTAAATTATGAGATCTCATTCATGATTTGCCAACTGTAAATTGTAATTAAGAAATAATAGTAATAGATAAATAGTTTGCCTTTGAATTAATATCTTTCCTAATACTATTGAAATTTGTAACGATTAAAAATATTGATGGCTGGAACACTGAGGGGTTCATGGGTGCACAACCTAACGCCACGTTCATATGAGGGCCTTGGTGGAGGTGGAGATGGGGTGCCTTGGATAGTCTTGTTGATTGAATATGGACTTTTTCGGCTGCAATTGGCGTATTGGGTGTAATCAAGGGTGGCGTGGTTGGCCAAAATGCAAATGTTAAAGTGGTGTTTCATGGTGTTAAGTGAAGAGCATAGCCATTGAATGGGGTTGACCATAGCCAAGGGTTTCAATTGAAACGAGGGTGTTAACCCATGGAGACTATTGCCCATGCATAGTATAGCATGATGACATGTGAAAAAATGCAAAAAGATGTAAGAAAAATGCAAGAAAATGATAGAAACAGAAGAGTGAAATGGAACACCGTCCCAAATGAGAGTGTATTTAACTTCAAAAGGGTCTCAAAAGGTATATAGTGTACAACGGGTGCATTGGAAGTGTAGTTAAAATCTTGGTGGTGCTAGGATATGAGGTTTGGCACTCACCTTGATGAACCGTGCCTACTAGGTTGGCCACCACGGTGTACCTTATAGTGTTTTGCAGGGCTGTAATGGGGCCACGATGTATCGTGCGGTGAAGTTATGCCTCTCTACCCATGTGGTGTGCTCTAGGTCTTGTTCACCCACAGAGCTAAGTGCCAAGATGCCAAAATGTCAAATGCCAAATGAAAGTGGCAACTCTTAACCCCTAAAATGTTGGGAATCTAGGGGTATCTATAAGGCTAAGGTTAGTCCAAAATGCAAATTGGGCATCATGTGGCAAAAGGGTAAGGTGGGGTTATGCTGACCTCTACTATGCTCCTCCTGGAGTAACAGGTGCTACACTCTAGTGTGCTCCAATGGATCCCAAGAGACTACCAGACTGTGACTACGCTACCAAGACTGCATGTGCCAAAGTCAAAAAATACCACAATGTACTTACAAAAAGTGCGATTTGGAAGCTACACTTCGAGACTACGCTCTCCCCTCTTCCAAATGGGGTCGAGCATAGGTACAATTTGGGATAAATGGGGGGTTGTAGGAGAAATGGAAATTGCTAATCTTACTTGTTGAAGAGGTAGTAGAGCTAGAATGAAGGCCTGTGCTGAGCTTTGGAAGTTTTTGGAGGTAGTTCCATGTTGCTATGCTAACTATGCTCTAGAGCGTAGCCCTACAG
Source organism: Gnetum montanum (assembly GCA_015680685.1). Classification (NCBI taxonomy): domain Eukaryota; kingdom Viridiplantae; phylum Streptophyta; class Gnetopsida; order Gnetales; family Gnetaceae; genus Gnetum; species Gnetum montanum. The sequence goes on along the minus strand of MNCI01007021.1, from coordinate 442,206 downwards.
TTAGGAAAATTTTGCAAAAAAACTAAAGTCTAGCAATGCTACGCTTGCTACACTCTTGAGCATAGCAAGGAGGGGACAAGGTGTAGCATAGACACTTAGAAAAATCTGGTAAAAATTACAGTCCTTGTTCTTGCTACGCTAGAGACACTTTGGAGCATAATAGGAGGCTTAGCCTCATGAGTTAGAAAATCTACCAAACTATTTCTTCCATTTTGAGCTAGCTTGACAACCTCTGGCTTAACACTCGGCAAACTAGCCACTAGAGTGCTGCTACGCTTACTACACTAAAGAGCATAGTAGGAGGAATGGGAGTGTAGCAAGAAACTTAGAACAATTTCTATAGCTTGTGTCATTGTTTTGACGCTTAGCCAAAATTGCAGAAGATTGGCCGTTAAAGCTGAGTACGCCCTACTGCAGTGGAGAGCATGGTCCCAGCACTTAGACAAATTTGTAGAAAGTGCTATCATTCTAACACTTACAAAAATTTGTAGTCGAGAAGCAAAAGACCAAAATTTTTGTGGTGTTTCAAAATTGAAATGTCTTTTTTCTTCTACTTCCCAAAGTTATTAAAATACTACTTATTTACTAAATTGCCAACTTGGTTAGGATTGTAATAGAGAATGTACTCTTAAATATTCTATATATTAAGACATGGAACTCTCTCATGAAACTATTTTTTATCATGGGATCACTTTTTTGGAATATTTTTTCAACAAAGATGTGGAAAGATTATGACTATAAGCTAATAATATAATCTCAACTTAAAGAAACATAATATCATATTATGTTTTTCTCTTCACTTAAAAATCATTATGTAAAAACAAAAAAACATATGAGTTTCTTTTATTTATTTCTAATATTTATTTTATAGAGCATAATATTATATAACACACCTATAAAGAATAGTAGGTTGAACAATAGCATGATAAAGTTGCTTTTAGATATCCCAAACTAGAATATATTCTTTTCTATATTTGTATATTAATGAAAATAAGGCTTTCATACCACTTGCGACTCTTTGAGTAGTGCATTGATCCATTTGTAATTGCAACAACATTCTAGGCTAAAATATTTGTAAGAGAAAATTAGAAACCAATAATACCAAGGTAATAACAGAAGTTGATCAATTTTAATGTAGATTTGATTAAGATAATAATAAACATTATACAACTTGCTATCTTCTTTCATCACACCGAAGTTATGAAATTGGTTATATGTTTGTAACTTTGATGGCATGTATTAATTTTTACATTGAATTTTAACTTTAACTTGCTATTTATTATTTATTCTACTCAAAGATAGATAATTAAATTATTACATGAAATTTCTCACTCTAACTAAAATTTAGAATTAAAAATTAAAGTAATTAATTTTACAAAATATAACTTTTCTTAAACAATTCTTACTCTGAATTCCATCCAACTTATTGGGAATTTTTGAATTCAACTTTAGAAGACGTTTGTTATCTTCCCATGCCATTTACTATCAAAGCCCTTTAATTTTTTTTTAAAAGCTTGACCTCAAAAGATACTTAGAAAATGTGAAAAGGAATTTCTATTAGAATTGTATGTGCATTCAAAACATGTATCTTTTAGCTATTACTCTAATCAAGTATAGGAGTTTCACTTAAGTTTGTATTATCTTAGAATTGAAGGTGAAAGATTAATTCAACTCTTTTGAAAAGAATACATTTATAGGTTATGTGGGTTAAGAGCCCTTGAGGATGAGCTACATGTATTTCTTTTTTGTGTTGTAACTATTTATTTGAGAAAGTTTTATAATGCTAAAAAAATGTATATAATTTTTTTCCAAGTAGAGATATCGTAAAATTTTTAGCAAAAGCTCTGTATTTATTTGTGGAGATTTTTATGTAAGGATAATTTCACAACAAACAAAAATTATTTAGTGGTAATATAATGTTAGTAGTTCAAACATTGTTAAAGATCATAGTAGGATAAACCATTCTACAACTTATATTATTAATAAAATGGGTCAATAACTATTAGAATGAATAAAAACTTTTCATCTTATCATTTTGCAAGGGTCTTGCTAGATTCCTTTAATCTTCATAATTTGCATTTACAAGACCTCAAAATAACTCTTGCATTGATTTTCTTTTATGTTCTTATGAAAATTTTTGACTTATTAAGATGTTGAAAGTTGAAGAAGATGAGTCTTGCCATTATCATATAGAGTTTTTTGTTGCAAATTAAAATATCTTTTCAAATAAAAAAATAATAATAGAAAAAAATTTTAATAGAGAGTCACCTTAGAAGTTAAGGAAAAATATATGGATACATTAAAAAACAAATAGAATCTTAAAAGATAGTATAATAATCTTGAACGATTTTGTCATCGTCATGGGTCATGAGTCATGATGATGATGATGATGATGAATGCTTATTCAATTTTGTTTTTAAAATCTGTTTGCTTATGATCCAATGGCCATATCCAAGCTCATGGATCTTTGATTTTATTTTCCCCTTCATCATGACTAGTGCCCATTCCTCTAAAAGGTTTTCCATCATCATAGGTGAGGTGAGTTACGGAGCTATGCCTAGTTTAGTTTAGTTAAGTTGTGTCTTCTTATAATGTGGTCATCTTCAACATGGCCCTATGGTGCTACTCATAGGTCATGGTTGAACAAAAGTATTAGCAGATGTGATTTGTTATAAATTTGGTTGAAGCTTGATGCTTAATTTTATTCTTGGAAAGATTGGATTGAGTAACAAAAGGGTTTCATTTTATTGTTATCATTTTGGTTGTTGCAGAAATTATATGTTTGGCCAAATTATTACAATCTTCTATGCAATTTTTAAGCATTAACAATATTTTGGATTTACATTGTACTTGTTCTATATTCTACAATGTCTTTTTTATGATATATGAGATTTAATTTTTTTTAAAAAACTAATATATTTAAATTTTCTTTATCACGTCCCTAGCTAGGAACCTGTCCCACTTTTTCTTAAGGCACACGTACCCAAACACATTTAGAATCATGAATCCTTGATTCCTCACTTCCACGAATTAGATTCTTTTGATGCATAGTTATTTTTGTAGTTTTTGGAAAGCGTTTTGAGCTTCTTGGCCTTGAATTTTTAAAAAATAATTATTCAAGGATCAATATTGTGTTCTTCTAGCACAATGGAGTAAAATCTATGCTCTCAAGAGATACTTTTCCATATAAATTTTTATGCTTGCAACAATTCCAAAAGAGGCTCGTATTCTAAACAGTTTGGAAAATGCCCTCTTAATTTTAAACCTTTGAGATTTGATAGATTTGTAAATTATTTTATATATTTTGAATATAAATTAATTAATTTACAATTAGAATATCCCTATTCTTACCCAACACATCTCAAAAATACAAATCTCAATGAAAAGGGTAAAATAGCGTAATAAAGCTAGTGCTCCCTTTCAAATGTGATTTAATATGGATAAAGTAATATACATAAATTTCTATGTTTAGCATTTTGGATTAAGAGTTTACATGTCTCAAAACTGAAATTTTATCATGCTAGGCCTTTTTAGCGAGAAATGTAAATGTTATTAGTTTTGAAAACATCATTAAAAAGTTTTTCTTAAGTACAAATTTTTTTTATTGAAAGCGAAGATAAGATGAGTATTATTGAAACTCCAAGCAATGATCTTTCTTAGCCTATCGACCATGATTTGAGTCAACAAGGATATAGATAAAGTATGATAAACTAGGTGATAAATTAGATGAAATAGAAGCAATGTGTGGTAAATAATAGGTGATATAAATAAGCTTAATATGATAAAAAATGTAAAGAAAATAATATAGAAAGGACCAATGTATGGGATAGGGTTTGGATTTTCTCTTCCTAGTAAACAAAAGGTTTTTTATTGATGAAATGACAAAGTTTGCCTCTTATGAAGGCCCATGATCTATGGTGTGTAAGAAATGAATAGGAAATATTAAATTGAAAATTAATACTCGATATATGAGCAAAAAGGAAGTTTAGACTATAAAATTTAACCTCTTATGTGTTTACATATGAATGGAAGGTCTGCTAGTGCTATTTGAAATTGATTTGGGATGAAAATAGGGTTATTTTGATATGATATCCTCATGGTGACATTAACAAGTGATGTAGTGATGCTAGGTAGATGGCTCTAATACTCGTGTCAATGTGTTCACATGTGTTGCTAGTGACACACATGTTGGGACTGAGCTCATATACTACATATAATGCTACATTGTTGATGCATAAAATTTGGACACAATAATGGAGCATTGTTGATGCATAAAATTTGGACACACTAACACTAGGAAAGGAAACTTGTTTTAGGATACTATTGTCTAGGGCACCTCCCATATGGGTATGGAAACCCAGGAATAGTCTCAGCTGGAGAGGGCTATGTGGCCTTTTGAAAATAGTAAACTTAAAAAAAAAGAACAATATGGAATTTAAATTAAATTATTGTTTCAAATAAAATAAGTAACTAAAATAAATAAATGTTCTCTAGTCCCACTGACATTGTCAGTCTGTCACTATCAATGGTATCTACTACTGGGTAGGAAGATTGCGACCACTGCCTGAAGAGGGAGAGAGAGAGAAAGAGAGACTACTATAGGGAGGTGTTGCCTCTTTGGCATTGCTACTGTAGTTGCTACAATGTGAGAGATGAAGATTTCCCACATGCCAAGAAGCCAAGAGGGAATGAGAGAGATCGTTTTTCATTTCACTAGCCACATGCATCGCCTAGAATGCCACCACCGTAGAGAGAAAGAGGGTGTGAGGAGGAGGAGAAAGAGAGATTGCTCACTGTAATCTACATGGGGTAGCAATTGTGGTCGCTCAAAGCCTGCCATCGTCTTCCACCTTTTGTAGTTGTCGTAGAGAGAAAGACTATCCACCCATGTCTGCACTACTCAGACAAGCTACTATCCCAAAGAAAATGGTACATCTTGTGTTTTGTGCATGGGCTACACTATCTACATTGCTACAGATAGAAAGAAGTGAGAGAGGCCTCCTCATGTTTCTAGGGAGATCCACCCTATATTTTCAAGCCAAGAGACCCCCCCTGATGTGTCTCTGATGCATGCAGATCATTAGCCACCATTGTCAGGCCCAGAAAAAGAAGAAAGAAATCACTGCCTACTAGTTTCTTAGTTGTCAATTCTCCCAGGCCCTGCTAGGATGACCAACCCTAAAATTTGATGTTTGGGCCCCTCCTCCTCTAACCACCCCTTATAAGACCCCTTTTATTACCATTGCTACCTATTTAAAACCCCACCATCGACACCATGAATGCCCACATTTTGTGTGTAACCATAGGCACTTTCTCCACCACAGACCTGAGTAGTTACGTAACCGCCATTCCACAATCTATCATGTAACTTCCGCATTTTGTCGCAACATCTTGAATGATAGTTTCACTTATGGAACACTAGATTGCATCAATTTGGACATGGATGGTTAGTGAAAATGTGAAATACAGTCAAAGCGTATATGATCTTGCAATCAATATTCTAAAATTTAGTAAAAATTTAAACATGGATTAAAAACTTGTAATGGGATTTGCAAATAGCAAACAAAGTTATATAAATAGAATAGGGATTTACATTACAGATTTTCTAGATAGTAGAAAGAGATGGTTGTGAATAGCTAGCATTTCCTCTAAAGTAATGTGTTGGCCAATCAAATACATATCTAAATTAGGTTATCAAAGTTAAGTTTTGGATAATGTGCTGCTAATGACACACATGCTAGGATTGAGCTCACAGACTACAGATAATGCTGGAATGATCATGGAGCATGTAAGCGATGTAGATGGTAAGGATGTTGATGCTTTAGATCTCTCAAAATGCAAAAAGTGCTTCCAAATCCCAAAAAATCAACATGGAATTAGTTTTTAAACATAGTATTTATAGGCTTATGGTTTTCCAAAATATCTAAAGTTAAAAATTATTAACTTAGAGTTCACTTTTGATAACTCAAATTGTATGCCATGGGCAAGTGACACTAGTGATATTGGGTAATGCCAAGTGGCTTCAACATCACTTACATGAGTGCAACTCAATACTTTAGACTTTGAATTATCAATTTGAGGCTTCAAAGATCATTGTCAACACCTAAATTGGTGCCAAACATTACTCTAGTGATGTGGAGTAAATACTGGTGGTCACATAGAGTTAAACATGTTATATAGAGTTAAGTTTTTGGGGTCATGCTATTCAAGTGATGTTGTCATTGGTGTTATCATCACTTGAGCATCATGTAATGAAAATATCTTCTTTTGAACCTTTCAAAACCTTTGAAATTTCCAAAATTAATGCTTATCATCTAAGGAATGATGCAGATTGGTCATTGGAAGTCCAACATAGGTGAAATCGAATCTAGAATACAAGTTTTTGAAGATGATACAATGGTGATGCTAGTAGGTAATGCTAATGCTAACATTAGCATCATCTAGTATTACCTAAGTGAAAGATGTCATTTAACCTTTTTAAAGGTGTTAGAAACCCTAAAATGTTGTTCAAGATGCTGATTTGAAGGACATTTTTATGACCCAAGGGGATGTAATAATGTTAAAGCCATGATTATTCTAGTCATTAGGATATTGAAAAAAGTGGATACAACATTGTCCTCTTTTGATGGATGCTACTAACATGTCGAAGGAGGATCCATAAAGAAGAGAATGGATGCTAGTTTGATAATGTACTTGTAAAAGAAAAGAAGAAGAATAGAATTAGGATGAAGGGAGAATGTTAAGACATTATCAATTCACCATTCACGAGGATAGTGCTATGCCATAAAAAGGGGCATGAAAAAATACTACATACAAGATGGACAAAGGGATGCCAAATATCATGGTCTTACCCTTTCTCATTCAAACTCTCAACACATCCTCATTAGAATAGAACAAAATCACTCAATCCTCATCAATGTGTTGATGAAATGAAGGAAAATAGATAGGAAGGAAAGTTAGAGGAGGAATGAAAAACCATGAAAGAGAAGAGATGGAATGTAGAATTGTAAAATGAAGAAAATAATAGACTAGGAAAAGAAATGATGGAAATTGCCTATACATGAAGTTGAGTTGTTATGCCATAAAAGTGGGACATGACGAGATCCCACAACCTAATGACATTGATGATTGATAACTTGATAAATTGATAAATTCTCTTTATATCCCAATCAAACTCAACATACCCTCATATGAAGTAAGAATAAAAAATACTCTTGGCTCTCTACATGAGGCACATCACTTATAAATATCTTCACCATAGTATGTTATGAAGAGGAAATGTCAATAGAATAGGATAGGTAAAAACTTGTGGAAATGGCTGAAACTACATACAAGAGACATAGAAGAATGATAGCAAAAGACAAAGAGAAAGTGTATGTATAAGGAAAAGTAAGAGAGTGAAAAAATCAAAAGAAATATAATAAAAAAATTTATGAAAATAAAAAAAGGGTAAAACAAAATCGATGAGAATTATTTTTTAAAATTTCAAATGTAGTATTTTTTCACATATGTTGAATTACCAAGATCTAGATATTGATTCCCGTATGAGTTCACAAGATAATACACTACATCATGAAGAATTTTGATGATGATGAAGGGACCTTGTACTTCTAAAAAATTGTTCTTTCTTAACTTTGCAAGAACACCTTCATGAATTAGGTTTATAGTATCTAACTCATGATCACAAATGGTCTTTAGATTGATGTAACCTTTAATAAGTCAATGATTATAATATAATGGGGCATGAACCTCTCATTGACTATGGAGTTAGCCTACTACACATGAACTAGGAATGATAGGGAATAGATGAAAATGATGATTTTAAGTAATAAAATAAATAAATCCTATTTGATGTAAATAAAAACTAAGTATAAAAATAAGCTATTTGGCAATGTCACAGAAAATCTAAGTATGGGAATGTGAATAGAAGAGCATAAAAATTATAAAATATAGGGATGTTAATATATAGAAAAGGGTTTAGAATTCCCTTCCAAATAGTTAAATTTACTTTATTAATAATATTTTAATTCTACCTTTTATGGAGGGTGAAAACTAAGAAAGAATAATGAAAAACATATAAGAGATAAAACTGATAATAGGCACTTAGTTTATGAGTAAAATGGGAATTTTAGCAATGAACATGAACATATATAAGATGAAGATATAAGTAGAAAATCTTCAATTATGGTCTAGAATTAATTTGGAGCCAAATTGAGGCTCTTTTCTATAACTTTCTAGCAAGTGACATTGAAGCTAAAAAAGATTTTAACTCTGGAACTAGTGACATTGATGCTGAAAAACTCTAACTTTGGGATGATGATGTGAGAACTACCAAAATGATGCTAACATTTGAATCAGGATTAATGCTTTGGCTATCGAAAACTTAGGTGCTAAATTAAATATACAAACTATCAAGAAGGGTTGTGGTGATCGTGAAGCATTCAAGAGATGCAAAGAAGGTAGATGCTCATGTTCTTGGTCTCTTAAAATCCAAAAGGTTGCCCTAGATCTTAAGAAAATAGTCTTGAATTTGGGGTTTTAATCCCATATTTATAAGCTTATAGTTTTTAAATTCAACCTTGAAGTCAAGTGAAGTTAAGTCAAAGTTCATTTTTGAAAGCTTTGACTCGTAAGACTAGATAATGTAAGTCAAACAAGAGATGACAATGATAATTTAGAGCCCCTATGTAACATAACATCATAATCAAGGAGGATTCCAAGCTTGTTAAACAAAAAGCTTAAAAAATCAAAACTTGACTTAGCCTTAGCTGTCAAAGACAAGATTACCAAACTCTACAATGTAGGATTCATACATCCCCTAGATTACTTTGATTAGGTATCTAACATGGTGTTTGATGGGACGCGATATCGCATGGGCCGCGATATCGTGGTCCGCCTCTAGTTCTATAAATAAGAGGCAGTTCTCCCTTGTTTCTCATATTCTAGGCCTAGACCGTAGCAAAACTCTGGTAGATTTACCTCTCCAGAGATTGAATAATTTCCATGTGCCCGTAGTAGGAGCTCCAAAGTGAACAGATCTTTATTTGAGCAAATATTGTACCTGAACACAAGTTTGTGTATGGAAATAAAGATGAACTGTTGGATAAACCTTGCAGTGCATGGACTAAGCTAATTGGGATTTTAATTACTATTATTTATTTTTTATCATTTAAATGCTTTATTAGTTAATTAAATCTCTCTCAACCCTTCTTCCATAGTTAAGTGCATTCAGTATGATGGCATCGAGCACGTGCATTACACTTGGTGATCCCAGTAACGAATAGCGTTTGGTAACCAAGGTTGCATTGGTTTAGGGTGTGAACGGTAAGTGGGAACGGATGCCGATGCTAGGTTAATTAAGGCTTAGTTAGTTAGTTAAAGTTAGTCAATTAGTCTCTTCACCCTTTACCTCATTAGCATAGGTGATAAAAGAGAAAAGATATAAAAAGCACATACCTCAGACTTACTTAATCATACAACCGTGACAAATACAAGTAAGTCTGGAAAGACAATGAATGATTAACCTTAAGTGTTTCATAATGCGTGTAGGCACTTAGTCTGCGGAGTTCGACCGGATCGCACGTGTAACGCTCGTATTTGTATGGTTGAGTGTAGGGGTACCTCACCACTCATCATTGGCGCCGTTGTCAGGGACTAAGTTGTTTGTGGGCTAAGTAGAACATAGAAAATCATCCACATCGTTGGGAGCTTAAACGAACCATTAGGGTTAATCATACAAAAAATAACACAACGGTCAATAGCACACCGACAAGACACAATGTCTTCCTCTTCTCATAAAAGCACTTCACCACCTAGGCATCACACAAGAGCCAATCGGCGGTCTAACACACATAACCCAAAACCACCAGTTCCTCAACAACATTGGGTAGTATATACTCATCATGATGAGTATATACCTGATTTTATGTTTATCCTCCATCAAGATGAACAACTGCGATGGAGGAACTTGCAAGGTAACATAGTGTTACCTCCAGATCGTTCAGTTCCAAACATGCTCCTTCGTGCTCTTGCACAGATAGGCATGACATAGCTATATGTTGAATACGTTGCGGAAGATTTCGACACAAGGGCTTACCATCCCACAGTAGTGAAACGTTTAAGGGACTCGCCGCAGGAGAGTCACCACACATCGTTGAAGGGCAAAGGGGCCCTGCACATCCTAGGAAAAATTGGAGATGGTGAACCACTTATAACAGGTTCTCTATCTAATGATGTTCCTCCTCCTAACAATAGTGAGGAGGTGGGGTATCAGAACCTATGCTACATGATACACAACCCTGGTTCTGATCCCCATGAACACCAACTGTTCACTAAGGGAACAAAAACACATGACAAGGACGGGCACTCAGATCGTCATCACGATAGGGGCTGTAGCCACCGAAGAGAAGGTAAGAAACATCATCATGGTGATGATTCCCCTTCTTCTTCCCCTTCATCACATCACTCACCCTCTCCTTTCACATCAGGATGTAGTCACAAAGAGCACAACAGTGAGGATAAGGATAACCAAGATGAGAGACCTCGACAAGAGAATCGAGAGAGAGGATGAGGGCATTCACAAGAATCAAGGCATAGAAGGGAAAGTAGGGAACCACGTAGGCATCATAGGCGTCATGAGAGAGATGATCATGATGAACCCCTACTTGCCACCTGAAGTATGTTAGACATTACGGAGGTAGTTAGAATACCCACAAGGCACCAAAAAGATAGCTGGATCAAGAGACTAGACATGAATAATATCCCACGGTTTGAGGGGGGATACAATGCTGATCCACAAAACCACTTATAGGCATTCCATGATGCTTGTGCCTTGTAAAATATCAAAAATGAGTGGTAGAAATTAAAGTTGTTTCCTAGGATACTCATAAAAGAGGTAGAAAGTTGGTACCGATCTTTAGAGCCAGAAACCATTAGGAGGTGAAGTACGATGCTAGAACTATTCAACGATAAATATCGAATGTACTCCAGAGTGTCCAACTTGTGTAAGCAGATCCAAGGATGAAAGCAGGGTAATCATGAACCCTTGGATGCTACCATGGGGCGATATTATGCATTGCTACATCATTGCCCGGGCCATGGTTACGCACAACGGGATCAACTATGCCATCTTGTAAATGGGCTAAGGCATGAAACTAGGAGAACCCTTGGGACTTATGCCCAAGGGAGACTATCTGAACTTAGATCCCATGAAGTTCATAGATTGTTGTAGAAAGTAGCTAAAGAAGAAGGGGAGCTACAGAAAAGAGAAAGAGTGGAAGAGTACAACCACGATCCTACCCTTTGAAAGAGGGGAGTAAGATTCTGTGATGAGGAGGATGAGTCACCACTCGAAGAGTTGGTGAATAGAAAAATCTTACCTCTTCAAAAGCTAACAACGGAAGTATCGGCTAAGGTAGATGAAATATGGAGCTCCTTAGATAATAAAATTGAAACTGTCCTAAAAATCGTAGAGGAATCTAAGGAGGAACCAAGTAGTGACCATGATCAGAAAAAGAGGAGAGATTCAGGCCATGCATATGACAAGGGTAAGGAAAAAATGACTATCATTGATGACGTTGTGGATTTGGATACAGAAAATGATGGTGGATGTGAGATCTACCAATATGACCATCCTAAGAAATGTTATCCAATAATCTCACATCTACAAGAGTCTGGGTTGTATGCACTCAACCCAAGACTTAACAGATGGAAAGCACCCCGAAGGTTACCTTATCCCCAAGGTAACCCAAGGCAGTTCCACCAACCGTTAACATATTATCCAAGTGGAACTCCACCACAACCTATCAGGAAACACAAGCAGTGGCAACACCCACAGTCATGGGGGATGCCACCGCCTAGGCAACAATACCCTTACCGACAACCAGACCCATATGGCTATTACGTGCAGCTGCTGGTTTCTCCAAGTGACTCTATGGGTCACACAACCCCACAACGTCACTACCAAGTTCGGGAGTATTTTAGAACTCCTTCTCCTTTGGGAGACATACCATATGCATACCATCCTCCAAATCCATCCACCACTCATACGCCGATAGTTCCACTACCACCTGCTCCAACAATGCAAGGGGAACTCCCCACTCAACCGCAACAATGCAATGCTACGAGAGCCGTAAACCTTCAACACTACTGGTTCTGACAACCGTACAAAGAGAAGACCTTTCTTCAGAACCAAATGCCCAAACAAGCTCTTACAACCACAAGCGGTTGAGTCTGTGCACACTCTTCCAAAAAATAAGGCTTCGGAGCTCCCTTCAAACCAACAACAGGGCTTAACGCATACGGTTATGTTAACACATATTGTTACTGATTGGATTAAGGTAGGCCATCTTCCCAGGAAACTCTCTGATCCTGGGAGTCCCTTAATCTATTTACAAGTCACTAGGAATGAACCTCATAAGGCTCTTCTTGACTCAGGTTCCGAAGTCAACTTAATCTCACGAGAAATGTATAAAGCCTAGAACCTGCCTCCACTCAAGAAGAGAAATATTCAACTAGAGCTGGTTGACCAGTCCATAACCATTCCCTTGGGATTGGTGGAGGACATCATTACCATTGTGTGTGATTGATCATACCCAGTTGATTTCCTAGTGATAGAAGTCAATAGCAACAAAGGGGACTTCCCAATTATAATGGGGAGGGCATGGCTCAGCACTATCAATGTGTGCCTAGGGATTCACGATCTTTTGTTGGAGATATCTAAGGAAAATATTTATGGAAAGATCGAGAAGAAGAAAGTTCCATGCATCACATACAGTGACTCAGAGGGTGATGACATACAAGAATGCTCAACATCTTCTATATGCAATTGGTGTGCCCAAGAAACACAAATACAACAGTGCCTGTATGTAGAAACCACACAACAAGAGAACACCCAGTGGTTGACCACTAATCAAGAAAGCAGCCCATGAACATGCATGGAATGAACTAGGGGAACAACTCACGCCCATAATGAAGGCATAGATACATTGAAATATGAGTGTCACTAATTTCCAACCCTTAACTTGAAAACATCAATTGGGAGAAGTTGAACACTTCTAAGAAATTCAAATAGGCACTCATTACTTTGGATCTCTCCCTTTCAATTCAGTCATGGGCGAGATGGCCACCTATGCTAATCATTCGGGGCCCTAAGTTCTTTTTAATTTTTGTTTTACACATTTTTGTTTTGCACATTTTTTTTTACAAATTTCTTTAACTTTTCTTGTTTTTGTTTTACAACATCGTTATAATTTTTCATTTCTTTGTGTGTGTGTGTGTGTGTGTGTTATCCATCTTGTCAAGTTTGTCATTTAATAAGTGTTCTTCATGATGGTATGAACCGTACTCCATTGGTTGCTAATTTTTGGTTTTTACCTTTAAGTGACGATGTTGATACTAAGGTATGTTCTTTTGGTATGAGAGGCAATGAGTCCACTTCATCCATACATCTATCAGTTTCTATGGTCTCTCTTGGCTTGGAACTATATAGTCTGTTTCTAAATAAGAACTATAATGAATCGGTGACTGGGCATTTCTCAAACTAGGATTGAAAAGGGTGTGACTTCAAGGGAACTTGATGCATTTGTGTTGGCCATTCTCTTGGGTGCTTAGATGTTTTCTTCTTGAGTTTTCTTGTCGCTTCGACGTTAACCAATTATTGGGAAGCTGAGCCATAAAAATAACAAAGTCTTTGCATGGTGTGATTCTCACGCATAAACACATAAAACACAACAAAAAAGNTTTGCATGGTGTGATTCTCACGCATAAACACATAAAACACAAAAAAGAGAAAGAGAAAAGACAGTGAGAATTCAAAGCACATCCCTTAGACAAAATAATCATTTGGGCTACAAGCACTGGTTATGGAACTTAAAATAAAAATGTTCCCTCTAACTAAGGCCCTTCNAGTTACATTAATCATAAACTACACAAGGGGCTGTACACCACCTTGTTCTTGGGATTCCATTCCATTCTCTTCTCTCCATCCTTCTCTCCATTATTCACCTCATTACTGGTTGTATCATTAGTGTATATTTTGGTTGATGCATTGTTTTCTTTTTGATAAATTCTTGTAGTTAAGGCTTTAACTCTTGTTCCAAATGACATTCCTAAAGCCTACTGACTCTTTGAATGTGGGTTTGTTAGGGCATTAAGGGCATGAGCCTGCTTTGGGGAGGATCCATTGAAATTCCTATTTGGTGCACTAGTTAAATTCTTTCCCCTAACATTTTTGCAATCTAATTTATTTTGTTTATTTATATCTTGACATCCATTTCATCAATGCTATAGTTGTCTCTTTTTATCTATCTTTCTTATTTCTTTTCTTTCTCCATTCTATTGCTACTGGAAGTTCGCTATTAGTCATGGGAGTACAAGGCCCAATTTTTTCGATTTTCTCCTAACCCCTACACCTTCGGTAGTCACCAATATTATATCTCCAGATCCGTATCAGCCATACCACAACCTAGCCAATGGACCTTTCATCGTAGCAAGGTATCAACTACATTGAAATTCATTTACCCTTGCTAATATAAGATTGTGTTGTGTGTGCAGATGGCAATCATACAACAACAGAGTGGATCTGGAAGGAACACTTGAAATGGAGCAGTGCTGGAAGCAGCTATGCAAGGAGCAAGATCGATGGCGCGCTTATGGATGAACAACGAAAGGTGCAATCTTGGCGTTGGCAACAGCAACACTTCTTTCTCTCTCTCTTTCTCAGCTGCCAAATGAGGTCTGATGTCAATGTAATAAGGTGTTCACTCTTGTTGTCATGAACACTAGTGTTGTCTTGTCTTGTAATGATGATCCATTCACGAGTCATCCCATTAGTTTCATTTTGAGTCAATAATCCCATATATTCCCGATATTATTGTAAGGAACTCGAGGACAAGTTTTTATTTAGTCATGGAGGTATGATGGGAAATGATATCGTGTTGTCCCCCGCGATATTGTGGTGCATTGCAAAGACTATAAATAAGAGGCGACTCTCCCATGTTTTCTATCCTAGGCTTAGACCATAGTGAAACTTTGGCAGTTTGATCCCTCCAGAGATAGAATATTTTCCATGTGCCCGCAATAGAAACTCCAAAATGAATAGATCTTTATTCAAGATGATATTGTACCTGAACACATATTTGTGTACAGAAATAAAGACAAACTTCTTGGATAAACCTTGCAGTCATNAACAGTAAATAACAATAAATAAAGTCCTAATTAGCCTATTCCATGACTGCAAGGTTTATCCAAGAAGTTTGTCTTTATTTCTGTACACAAATATGTGTTCAGGTACAATATCATCTTGAATAAAGATCTATTCATTTTGGAGTTTCTATTGCGGGCACATGGAAAATATTCTATCTCTGGAGAGATCAAACTGCCAGAGTTTCACTACGATCTAAGCCTAGGATAGAAAACAAGGGAGAGTCGCTTCTTATTTATAGTCTTTGCAATGCACCACGATATCGTGGGGGACAACACGATATCGTTTCCCANACTTACTTAACCATACACCGGGACAACTACAAGTAAGTTTGGGAAGATAACGAATAATTAACCTTAAGTGTTCCATGAGGCGTGTAGGCACTTAGTTTGTGGAGTTCCGACCGGATCACATGTGTTACGCTTGTATTCGTATGGTTGAGTGTAAAGGTACCTCGTCACTCATCAACAGATATACCATGAATTTAGAGCCAATAAAATGGGAAACTACTTAATTAGGTTTTTGTTCCTAGTTCCCTTCTAAATACTGTTTAAAATAAGAACCTTACCAGATGGAAAATGTATAGCAGTAAGGAAACAATGACTTCTTCAATGAAATCAAGATTGTTGCC